>PJEM01017150.1:0-23120 GCA_004023845.1 Helogale parvula | reverse complement strand
TTCCAACACAGCATGTCCAAATACTTTCCTGAACAGCTGGGTGCTTTTACCTGTGCAGGCCACCAGGGGGTGCTGTTGGGTCAGCATTACTATTTCAGGGCAAGAACTGTTGGGTTTCCAGAATTCCACGGCCGCGTCCCTACCTCAGGAGTGATTTGGGTGTGGGCCAACTTTACAGCCAGGTCCGTAAGAGTCTTCAACGTCAAGTCAGTTCTTGTCATTGGCTTCTCTTATTCAAACCTCTAAGTGCTTCCCTGGGAGAAAGCGTTCAAGATGCCAAAAACGTGAACAAGCAGGATTCTCGGAGAGAGACGGAGGAGTGAGGGAGCCTTTAGGAAGATATTTAATATATAACAAGATCCTTGTATGACTGTTTCTCAAGGTATTTAAAAAAAGAGAACTATTTTGATACTAGGAATAAAGGAAGTTCTTTAAAAAAAAATTTAAGTATAAGACCTATGTACAAGTTTAATAAAAGCCCCTCAGTGAAACATGTGAATGGCTCTCTGAGTTATTCAAAGCTAACAGATCATCTTTTTCCCCCCAAAGATTTTATTTTTAATTTTGTAAGTAGGTTTCACGCCCGGCATGGAGGCCAGTGTGGGGCTCAAACTCACACCCCTAAGATCAAGATGTGAGCTGAGATCAAGAGTTGGATGCTTAACTGACTGAGCCACCCAGGCGCCCCTCAAAGCTTTTATTTTTTAAGTAATCTCTATACCCAACATGGGCCTCGAACTCACAACCCAGAGGTCAAGAGCTGCCTGATCTGGGGCGCCTGGGGGGCTCAGTTGGTTAAGCGTCTGACTTTGGCTCAGGTCATGATCTGATCTGCACCAGCACTCTGTGCTGACAGCTCAGAGCCTGCTTTGGAGTCTGCATCTTCCTCTCTCTGCCCCTCCCCATCTCCTACTCTGTCTGTTGGTCTCTCTCAAAAATAATAAACACAAAAAAAACTTTTTTAAAAGCTGCCTGAGCCAGGCAGGCACTCAACCAGCGAGCAAGTCCTGTTCCTGCATCAACTCGGGTCCTTACTGTTGGCATCACAAGCTAGTCACCTGACTTGTCTCGGAAACCTCACAGTGCTTTTAGGTAAAACGACTGGCCATTTCCTAAGGACACCACAGTCCCTTCGGGTCTCTCTCCGGAGGCTCGAGTCAGAGCCTGTCCCCACGGACCGATGGTTGACCGTCTGATTTCCTAGAACTTTATTTGTTCCTTCCTAGCTGTTCTGGCAAATGCCCTGCCCCCTCTTACTGGGAAGCTGCTCTGCCTGACCCCAGCAAGACCTGGGTCTGCACTTGGTCTGTGTTGTAGAAATACCTCCTCTCCGATGGGAACCATTTGTTCAAAACATCCGACCCCAAAAATCCAGTTTTCCTTCATACAGATTGTGTGACTCCTTGGTATGTTTCTGCCACTTTTTTCTTTCCTTAAGAAGGAGGAGTGAAGTGATTTCCTCTCTCCCCTCCCCCCAGCAAAAAAAGACTACTTGCTTTTGAACAACAGTTTCAAGATAGAAAGACTTGAGATCACGCAGCAGGAGGACCCGGCCGCTTGGCCCCAGAGGGCCACGTGAGAACCAGTAGCCCCGCGTGTCTGCATTTCAGAAGACATCCAGGCCCTCAAGCGTGGACTGATGAAATCTCAGGCCCTGTGGAAGGCACGGCTGTCCAAGCCTTCTTGGATTGTTAGGCGAGTCTAGGAATCCTACTCTTCTTCTGGGTCTTTCTCCTGTTGGTGCTTTTTCATCATATTTGGCTTCCATGCCCTCCTGAGCCTAGCACCCCTTTGTCCTTTTTTTTTTTTTAATGTCTTATTTATTTTTGAGAGAGAGAGAGACAGCGTGAGCAGGGAAGGGTCAGAGAGAAAGGGAGACACAGAATCTGAAGGCAGGCTGCAGGCTCTGAGCTGTCAGCACAGAGCCTGACACGGGGCTCGAACCCACGAACTGTGAGATCATGACCTGAGCCAAAGTCAGACACTTACCTGACTGAGCCACCCAGGTGCCCCTGTCCTCTTAAGGATTGGGTGGTGACTCAGATGCACACCCCCGGGCTTCTTCCCTAGAAGACTTTGACTTTGGCATACGCTTGGATACCATGAATGAGTCCCGAGTTTTAGCAGTATTCCCCATAATGCATCATGGGCCGGAGCGGCTTCCCTGGGCACTTTACTTGGGAGGTTTACTAAAGGCGACTAATCTGTGACCCCCGGTGGCTGTATCCAGCCTCCCAGGTCTTCACCAGGGTTGCCTGCGGCCTGTTGGTGTCCACCTTCCAGGAGGCTGCTTCCTTCCCCCTCTACAGGGACCCAGCAGGAAAGGCTGTAAGAACAAGAGTCTGGGAAAGGATTTTGATCTTTCCCGAATGAATCTTCATTTAATGGTTCTGCTTCTAGGAAAACTGGTCTGTTTCTTAAACGTTTTCTTACTTTCTGGCAAGTATGCAACACTTCAGAGGGAAATAGAGCTCCGGCACTCTCTTTTGGAAGCCACGGTCAATGTAAACTGGACCGGGTTTGAGGCACTGACGTCTCTGCGGCTGGGTTCCTGCAAGTCCTTCAAGCATCCCTCCCGCCATCTCCAACTTTCTACCTGAATGGACAATATAAGAGAAGGGTCTCTAATGAGAGCCCTACCCTGAAGATGTTAAGAAGTGTGTGTGCAGTCACTGCATTCGTGGTGGAAACTGGTTCCTCACACTCCCTTCCAAGCCCTGGGCTCTCTTTGGACTGACATCGGCCAATGGCAAGTCATCCTCAGAAGAACCACACCAAAGTGATCAGAGAAACATTAGGAGTGGCACCACCGGTTCTTGCCTCCCCAGCTTTAAACCTGAGGGTGAGAATTACAGATAATCTTCAAGATGATCCGCTTCTGGCTTTCTATAGTTAAATTCCATAATATCCTCACCACCTCTAGATATATATTATTGTGCCAGAGATTGAATTTCATTTCCATGACCCTTATGGGCCCTGAATACCCCCGAAGTCATCCTCAGGTAGCAAAACTTGGTGTGACATAATGACACCACAACGGAGTCTGGAGCTGTTGTCCTAAAGGTTCCTGTGTCCACACATTTCCTGCCAAGGAAAGACCTCGTGACTGAGCACAGACAGACATGCAGTGGTCAGGGACCAAGACAGAGGCTCTGTGACGTCACAGGATGAAGGATGGAAACCAAAGGTCATTCTATCCCTCAGATCGTGGGCCTCCTGTTGGAATTTTCACTTGGGGAACACAAGACTTTGGGAGGATTGATGGACTGGGGGTCCCAGCGAGACTGGATCCAAGAAGTGATTGTGTATAGGGAGTGGCCATGGTCCAGGTGCACCCACTCGGGAGCCCCAGGTGGAGCCCCGTGGAGCTGGGTTTCTCTGGGCACGTTGGGGTTCTGTGGGCAGACCCTCAGCCCTGTCTAACTTTTGGGTCTGACGGGAAGGCTTTCTGAGGTCCCTGTTGGCCTGGCCTTTGGGTACCCAAACACCTGCCTTAATGGCATCCCTGTAATCCCTCTTGCCACAGAGAAGCACCTTGAACTGGACAGGCAAGAACCTGGGAGAGGCTGCCATGAAGTAGCTGAATGACCTTGTGAAGTCACTTCCTCCGTCTAGTCTTCCCATTCCTCTTCTGCATGTTGATATTGGACCAGATCCTCCCTCAACTCCACCTGCGCCCTGAGTCTTGACTCCTTGCCTCGCACACACACCGAGGGGCCAGACTCTGGAGCCAGACAGCCTGGGGTTCAAAGTCCACTCTGCCTCAGTCCAGCTGTTTGAGTTTGGGAAGTTACTTAGGCTCCCCTGTGGCCCTCTTTCCTTGTCTATGAAGTGGGGACCATAATAGGACCTGATTCCATGGACTGTTGAGAGTTGGAAATGAGCTAATTAGCAAACATTAGTTATTACTGTTATCAGGACTCTGAGCAGCTAGTTAGAGGATTCAAGTTCAAGATCAGTGTTGCTCTGTGAACTCAAAGTCCTTCCAGGTCTTGGTACAAGTTTGTTTCAAGTATCATAGGGGGACATAGGGTAGATCCGAAGAGGGCTACTAGTGAGATGCATTCATTGGAAGCCGAGTAAATACTTTGTTGACCTATAATTGATTCTGGAGGTTTAAAACGCCTCTGTTCCACTGCCTTACAAATGGACTAACGTTGACTCCGTTTTTAGAGATCCTGTAACTTCATCTGTCTGCCGTCCAGCCCGTTTAGGGGCTGTATTTATTTTTGTCCCTGGCTGAACCCAACCAGCTTCTACCCAGGGAATGTTCTGAACTGAAACGTTGACAAGTCATCTGGCAATTCCATACAAAATACTCAGAGTGGTGTTCGTGAAATCATTTTGATGTTAACCCAAATCCTAGTTTCAACCAGTACCTGACTCCCCAAAGAAGCTGCATTAATGAGAACCCTTTTCCACACATGCTGTGGACCCTATAACTAGTTTAAGGCCAAAGTGAACTTACTGGCTCACGTACCGGAAAAGTCGAGAGGTAGTATTAACTCCGTGCAGGGCTTGGCTTCCATGTCCAGTTTCAAATGATGGAGTCAGGATTTGGTCTTATTCCTATGTCTTGGCTCTACTTTCTTTTTCGTTGGCCTCACATCCAAGCAGGGCTCTCCCTCTGGAGGAACAAGGGACTTGCAGACGTACACTTCCCAGAATTCTCCTTGATAGGCTCTATTTGAAAGGATTGGCACCCACGGGCCTCGGGCCTCGCCGTGCTAGGGCCGTGTCACACATGCTGACATTTCTGCTTATTCTCGAATTCTACCTTCTTCCCTTCTTCCTGTCTCTTAGCTCATCAATCTAGGACCCTCCAGTTCAGCCCATCCAGAAGATAAAGAGCCCCCATTAGTGTCAAAATATTGGAAGGGGGGGGATCAAATTTCTAGAACACTCCACTTGTCAAGAAGATGGTCTGAATCATGTGTTAGGCAGTGATGCTTGCTTTTCCCCTCCCCTAAGGTGGTTAAGTCCAGATGGAATAGTGGAAACAACTGATGGCCTTTTTGTAGAGGCCCCAAGTTCAAATTCAGGGTTAGCTATTAATGATGTGGCCTTGAGGCAAGTACATTGCTGTCTTGGGGCTTTGGTCTGCTCTTCGCTGTGATGGGAACCCTACAGTGGCCTGCGGGGTGGGCTCACACCAGCGCCTAGGAGCCCCCTGGTAAACATTCCCAAATGTCACCAGACATCGATTTGTCAAAATCGGCCATGCTCAAGTTAGTTTTTTTGTGTTTTTTTTCCCCCTCCTGGAGAGCCAGCTTGCCAGTACCACTGGAATGATGATGATACCGTCACTTGTTCCTTCATAAGATAATTTAGGAAAACATATTTTAAAGCTGGAAACTTAAGTGTTTACAAAGCAGTTATGAGTCTGTGCTTTGGAACCAGACAAACATGGCCTTGAAACTCTACCACTTTCTGGTTTGTGACCTTGGGCCACTTGCTTCCTTGGTCTGAGCCACAGCGTCACATGCAGGGATGAGATTGCCCATCTTGCTGTGCTGATGTGAGAACTGAACTCACGAATGAGCACCAGGAACATAGAGCAAATGGCGGTTGTTGACTTACTTTTGCCAGGGGTTGAGCACCATTCGTTTAGAATAGATTAAGATGTTAACCAGAAGTACTCTTAATAACCTTCTCTGGTTTACATCGAGGGTCTCAGGGACTGTCAGAAGCCGCCACCTCCTCCCATGTAAGCTGGTGCCACTTCTTGGATATACTCCCATTTGGTCGGGTTCCTCCAGCAAAGCTCGCAAGCCGGTGCTGAGGCAGAGCTCTCTTTTCTGGTTCCGTACTCAGATGCATCAGAGACCGGAAATCTGCGGGGCTGGGAAATAGCCTTTCAGTCTGGTTCTGGTTCTGGTTCTGGGTGTGTAGAGTTATATGACTTTTGGGGAGAGAGACGACCTCCCTATTTCCCAGCCTCTCTTCTAAGGCTCGTTCCCAAAAGGAAGAAAGATGAACTGGATTGGGTCAGATTCCAGGACACATGCTTATTAGAGGGCAAGTTACAGTCTTTCAGAAATTCGGCTGACTCTGTTGCCTTCTTTGGCTTCCCGCCTCCCTGGGTATAGGTTGACAGGTCTAGCCATCTGGTTCTTTCCCTTCTTCTGAAAGGCTTTGGAAGGCAAAACACTACCGCTGTGCGCACCACCTAACATTTCCTACTGCATGCCAGGGCTCACTCACTCTTCAAACATTCCGGTCATATAGATGATGTCATGTACATGTTGCAGGTGTTGAGTCGAAGACATAGTTTAAATACATGGTTTGGATCCCATTTGACCATTTTTGATCTACCAAAATGGCAGTTTCATGGGGTCAACCTCATGACTTGACCAAGATCACCTGCTGGGTTGTAGGAGAGCCAGAATCTGCTATGGAGACAACTTTCTAAGCAAGTGACTGCAGAATTCTAGTAGATACTGCAAGAGATGAAGAGGACGGGAAAATATGAAAAGGAGTGAATCTCATAATTTATAGCCCTACATTGAGATAAAATTCAATCTGAATTTAGAATATCCTTAAAATAATTTAAAATCAGGATTATTGAAACCAATGTGATATGGACACAGAGAAAAACCTAATAATAAGTTGAACGTAAACATTTTGGAACCTCTCAACAAAGTCCCGCCCTAGTCAATCTCAAGATGGCTTCCAGAGGAGGGAAAGACCACTGTCACGAACACTCCCCACGCTGTCATAGAAACGCTCTGCCTTCTTTTGTAGTTAGAAAAAAAGTTATACACAAGCATACGATGGTGTTTTGCCACTTCCTCTCTTTAAGTTTATTTATTTATTTTGAGAGAGAAGAAGTAGGGGAGGGACAGAGAGAGAGAGTCCCAAGCAGGCTCCATGCCATCAGCACAGAGCCCAATGCAGGGTTCGAACTCACGAACCGTGAGATCATGACCTGAGCTGAAATCACGAGTCAGATGCTTCACAGACTGAGCCCCCCCAGGCGCCTGCCACTTCCTTTCTTTATTCAAGCTTCCCTTTATTTGTTAAAGTTACTGAGATATAATTGACATGTACCATAGTGTAGATTGAAGGTGTACAATGTACTGATTCAAATGTATCAGATGACACATTTCTGCATCGCAGTGAGGTCGCCGTTTGCGGTGTGAGCGAATGCCTCTGGCACGTCACGACTATTTCTCTGTTCACGGTGGGGACAGTTACGATCTAGACAGCCTTGGAGTCCTGCCGTCTGTAATCACTACGCTGTGTGTTACCGCCGACTGATCTGCTAGTTACAAGTTTGTGTTTTTGTACTTGGGTTCTCTTTTAATTTAAGTGTGTAGAGCTTCTGGGCCGCCTGGGGGGTTCAGTCAGTTGGGCATCCACTTGGGTTCAGGTTGTGATCTCATGGTTTGTGGGTTCGAGCCCCGCATCGAGCTCTGTGCGGACTGCCCAGAGCCTGGAGCCTGCTTTGAATTCTGTGTCTCCCTCTCTCTCTGTCCCTCCCCTGCTCGTGCGCTCTCTTTTTCTCTCTTTCTCTCTCTCAAAAGAGTAAATCAATAAGCATTAAAATTTTTTTTAAGTTTTTGGAGGTTTTGTCCACATCTCTGACTGCTGATTTGCCCCATTTTTTTCTGAGGGCTTCTTACAACTTGCTAATGCAAATGTGACACAGACTTAATTAAGGGACATCTATCGTGTTTCTATGTTTCTGCCATTAAAAGCAATGATATTCTAGGGGCGCCTGGGGGTCGCGGTTGAGCAGCTGACATCAGCTCAGGTCATGATCTCACAGCTCATGAGTTGAAGCCCCACGTCGGGCTCTGTGCTGACAGCTCGGAGCCTGGAGCCTGCTTCGGATTCTGTGTCTCCTTCTCTCTCTGCCCCTCCCTTGTTCACCCTCCATGTCTCTCTCTCTCAAAAATAAATAAACATTAAAAAAAATTTTTTTTTTGACAGTAATGTTGCTCTATAAAGAAATGATGTCCCGAACATCCTTTATTATCTGGCATCTCGAGAAAAACTTGTTATGCTGATTAGTATTCTGGTGTGAAGGAATTTGCATATTGAAAGACCCTTTTCCTGGAGAAAAAGATTAGTTGGTGGAATATAATGAGAACTTCCTACAGATATGGCTGTTTCTTATGTGGTGCCTATTGATACGTGTTATTGGCTTTTTCATTTTCTCTAATTCTTTTGTTTAATGTTTAATTTTGAGAGACAGAGCTTGAGCGGGGAAGGGGCAGAGAGAGAGGGAGACACAGAATCTGAAGCAGGTTCTCAGGTCTGAGCCATCAGCACAGAGCCTGATTCAGGGCTCAAACTCACAAACCGTGAGATCATGACCTGAGCTGAAGTTGGATGCTCAACTGACTGAGCCCCCAGAAGCCCCTAATTTTTCCTAATTCTTGCCATTAGTGAATCACTCAAGTTGGATATCAGTGATGGGCTTTCCAGAATGGCATGCACCTGCATGGGGGTGACTGTCCCATGCCCATGTGCTGTCCCCACAGACCACGGTACCTACGACATCCTCCAGAGCAGCCTCCCAAAGGTCTTCCTCCCACATCTCCATTTTCCTTGCAGGAGCCGAGGACAACGACATCCCGAACAGGAGCGTCCACACCAGCCTGGTGGGCGACCTCAGCCCCTCGGTGCAGCTGACCTAGGGTGAGCTGCCCGCCCTGGGGAAGCTCTTACGAAACTAGTTACTTCGAGATTCTTCTGAAGATAAAGGAACCTCGGAGTCAGGCTTACTTTAAGTGAAGGAAAGAGGCTGACGATGTGAGAAAAAGTCAACAGGGCTTAGAGACGGCGCCGAGGAGACCGTGAGCGACTCGGGAGGGCTCCCCCCAGAGACGCGGCCGGTCTGATGTTTAGAGCAGACACATGCTGCCTTCAGTGACTTTGAGCCAGTGACCTCATCTCCCTGGGTCTTACTGTGATCATATGCAAAATGCACGAAGAGGTTCTTTCTTGTCGGGGCCCCTGGAGGGCTCAGTTGGTTAAGTGCCGACTTGGGCTCAGGTCATGATCTCATAGTTCAGGAGTTCAAGCCCCGCATCGGGCTCTGTGCTGACAGCTTGGAGCCTGGAGCTGCTTCGGATTCTGTGTCTCCCTCTCTCTCTGCCCCTCCCACGCTCGTGCTCTGCCTCTCTCTCTCTCTCAAAAATAAATAAACATTTAAAGAAAAGAGAGATTCTTGCAACGAAAGGGGTCCTTGTAGCTCTGATAATTCTTTGTATTGGAAAGCGGTTCTGAAGCCAGACTTTCCGGAGTCAGTGACCGGATCTGTATTTACTGGATTAGCAATTTGGGCCCCTTCATCCTCTGTAGAACGAGATCAATGGGAGAGCCCACCTTGCTGAGTTATTGTAAGGATCATACGTATTTGAAATACTCACAATGGCGCCCCACACATAAAAATGCTCAGTCGGTGATTGTTTTTATCCTGTCTATGACCTTCTCATCGAGTGGGCTTTACAAATCCAGGGGGGAGATTTAGAAAGAGCACAGGACCGGCGAAGGGAACTAGTTTACCTGAAAACAAGTTGTTAGTGGAGAAGGTTCTGTTGCAATTCTGAGGACACAGGAAGCATTTGACTTTCCCTTAAAATCGAGAGAGCTCTGCTCTTCAGCTCTGGTCTATTTGCCCCACCAGAACCCTGGGTCCCTGAGAAGAAGGCATGAAGACCACTCCTCCACTTGCCCCTGTCTGTGTGGAGGTCGTGTTTTCCGCTGGGCGGAAACAGCGAGACCATTTTCTTTGCACGCCCTTGCTTGCTTGGTCCTGGAGCTTGTCACCGTGTGTGAGTCGGTGTCCGACCAGGAGACCGACACCACACGGGAATCTGGGCACGTTTATACAAAGAAGTACACACTCTGCCACTAGGACGTGCTTGCTCGTGAGGGGCAGAGAGCAGGAGCAGCCTCCGCCTCCAGGACGGAGGGAGAGCCTTGGAGCCAGAGCCCGCCCCTCCCTGGGGCTGCCATGCGCCAGCGGAGCTGGAGCACAGGGGCCCGGGGAGGGGGGCTGTGTGTGTAGTGTCGCACTGGTGCCGTTTGTCGGGCATCTGCCCTCCGGGGTGTGTTATTTGGGGGAGGGGGAGAGTCTTAGATTTTCAATCAGAGCGGCTAGGCAAGGCACTTTCTGGTTATGCGACTTTTGACCTGTTTCGGTGGTTCTGAAAGAGGAGTTCATGTCCTCCCTGGTCCTTTCCTTGCCTGAGATCCTTACACAAGAGCGCGGTGGGACCTCATGTAACGGCGGGAGTGTTCTACGGGAGCCATATTGAAACACACACGCTCATGCCCTTTGACAAAGGTAAGTGAATTAAATGTACTTTTCATGAAAACAACACCAAATAAGCAAGGGTTGGATGCTGACGGGTCATCTTAACCAGCACCTCGTCTTAATGGGTTTAGCTGGACGGTCCCTCCCTGCTTACTCCTCAGCAGAGTAAGAATAGATGAGCGTTTTGTCCTCTGCAAAAGGGCAGCTGTGCATTTTGGGATTGGTCCTGTTGAGGATGGCTGGCGGCCAGGGTATGCACTCACCTAATAACTCACTTCAAGTGGTTTTTTTCTTAGAGGTTTGACTAAGGCTTTCTCAGGATGTAAGAACTGTAGTTACTTAAGCAAGTTTCACAGGATTGGAGGATTGTCTGTCACCTACCCATTTATCCGTCTCTTTTGTTTATAATGATTTCCAAATGTGAGTTTTTAAAAATATGGTGAAAGTCACCCCTGTCAGAATGGCTAACAGGAACAACTCAGGCAGCAACAGATGCTGGCGAGGATGTGGAGAAAGAGGATCTCTTTTGCACGGCCGGTGGGAATGCCAACGGGTGCAGCCACTCTGGAAAACAGTGTGGAGGTTCCTAAAAAAATTAAAAACAGAACTACCCTACGACCCAGCAATTGCACTACGAGGTATTTTTCCAAGGATACACGTGTGCTGTTTTGAAGGGGCTCATGCACCCCGATGTTCACAGCCGCGGAAAGAGCCCAAATGTCCATTGATGGATGAATGGATAAAGATGTGATCTATATGTACAATGGAGTATTACTCGGGAATCAAAAAGAATGAAATCTTGCCATTTGCAGCCACCTGGATGGAACTAGAGGGTATTATGCTCAGTGAAATTAGTCAGTCGGAGAGAGACAAATACCGTATGACTTCACTCATATGAGGACTTTAAGATATGAAACAGGTGAACCTAAGGGGAGGGAAGCAAAAATAATATAAAAGCAGGGAGGGGGATAAAACATAAGAGACTCAAATGCGGAGAACAAACAGAGGGTTACTGGAGGGGTGGTGGGAGGGGGGATGGGCTCAATGGGTGAGGGGCTTAAGGAGTCCACTCCTGAAATCACTGTTGCACCGTATGCTAACTAACTTAGGTGTAAATTTAAAAAATAAATTAAAAAAAGAATAGACTGTACTTGCTACACACACACACACACACACGCACACACACACACACACAAATACAGTGAAAGCTGGATGCTTCACCTCTTCACAACAGAACGAGTTCTTCTCCTTGACTATCCACGTCCACATTCCCTGTAGAATAGGCTCTCCCTTGAGACACCCCGTAAGCTATCTGGGCCTGACTCCACAACGCAAGGATACGGCCGGAAAGAAGAAAATGAAAACGTAACTAGTTCCTTATTTCGCATGGAAATGAGTAATTGGCTGCTTCCTGAGTGAGGGCCCCGTGAAGTGTGTTTGCTCATTCCTCACGTGCCAACTGCTTGCGTTGGATGCGGCTGTCCCTGGATGGCGTAGGTTTGCACACCTGTGCTCTCAGCAGCCGTGACCTTCCTCAAACCAAGCGGCAATAATGGTGGGTGTTGGTGACCTGAAAGAAGAATGCATGGGGCACAGTCTTGTACCAGGCTGAGGAGACAGAGGCCTGGAGGGGGATGGGGCCTAAGTCAGGGAGCTAGTTAAGGCCATAACTGGGTCTAGGGAACACGAATTAAGTCATCTCCTGTAGTAATAACTCTACAACGCCATCATCAGCGTTTCGGACTTCTAGTTCAGTGGCCTTTCCACAAATGTGTGTGAAAGTCCTCTCAAAAGTGTAGGGTTGTTTATGAACGTAAGATAGGGATCCCCTGCACCAAAGCAGTCTCTGGACGGCGTTTGTGGTACAAGACAATTGTCCGACAAACTGTATGACGTAAAATTCTAGCCATGGGAAGCTGGGTTCAAAAGGATCGATTTTGGGGCTGCACTTGAGCCATTCCTCCTTAGGGTCATTTGGGAGACTCTGTGGTCTTTGACTTTCCAGGGAGATCAGAGATAAGGGTGCCAGGAAGGGGCACTGAGTAAATAAGCGAACAGGGTCTGTCCTTTTCTTCAACCAAGTCAGACTAGGAAGCAGTGAGTGTTAGTGTCGTATCCTTTCTCCTTCCAGAATCAGAAGACTGATCGCAGTAACAGCCCTCCATCAGAAACTACTTAGCCTGCTGGCTACCTTCACCCCTTGCTCATTTGGGGGATACCTGAGGCTATGCTGGGTCGTGCTTGTTGTGATGCCCCTTAGGAGGAAGGCGGGGTGCCTTGATAGAGGGAAGGGACACGCAAAACTTTCCTGTCCGGTGCAGATTGGCAGAATGGCTGATTAAGCATTTGCAATAATCCTTATGGATTCCATGTTATTCTAACCATTTCTCTTCTTGTTCAAATCTCTTCTAACCCTTAGTGGCCTACTTGTTAGTCAACCACCTTGAACTCAAAGGAGTTGTGAATGGGTTGTAAGAAGACCACTGGGGCAAATAATGGCCAAATGGTGTGTTAATATCACTTTTCTCTAATTCATCTTCAAAAGCATGCAGAGGGACAAGCAACAATTTAGGTATCAAAATAACTATTTTCAAAAATGGAAGTCATAGAAGAACTAGAAGAAAATACAGCGACTACCATCTGGGGAAGTCTAACAGAAAAAAACAAAGGAAGAACTACCAGAGGGAAGAGACAACTATTTGATTGTATACCGATTTTAAACTTTCTCTACATCAGAAGCAAGTGAAAAAAAAAAGGGAGATACCTATAAAGCTCTACCTCTATCTCTCTACATATAGAGAATAACTCAACATTTAATATATGAAATGCAGTTTTATAAGTAATAGACAAATAGTAAAATAGGGAAGGGCATGAACAAAAGTACATAAAAGAAAGTAATTGGCCATGAACACAAAAATATTGGAAGCAAGTGGTATATTCCAAACTGGCAAAGGTAAAAACAAGCGAATGACCTTAGTTGTATGGGAATATTGGATCACTATCTTGTACACCTGACATTAATATTACACGGTGTGTTACCTAACTGGAATTTAAACAAGAACTTAAAAAATGACCTTGGGGAAAGTTAAGAAAAGGCAAATTATGACCAGAATTTTCATATATTTACTGATGGGAGTGAAAAATAACAGAGCTTTTTTTTTTTAATAAAAATGTAGCATGTGTCAGAGTCTTAAAATATTTGTGGCTCCGTTCGGTAAGCATTAGACTCTTGATTTTGGCTCTCTCTGTGGGATTGAGCCTCACGTAGGGCTCTGTGTGAATAGGACAGAGCCTTCTTGGGATTCTTTCTCTCTCTCTCTCTCTCTCTCTCTCTCTCTCAAAATGCATAAGTAAACACTTTAAAACAAAACAAAACAAAACAAAACAGAACAAAATAAAACAAAATAGAATAGAATAGAATAGAATAGAATAGAATAGAATAGAATATTTGTGGCCAAGCATTTACACTTATAGGAATCACTCCAGGTCAGAGAAGGGCTAATCCCTGAAAAAACTGTTTATGATATATACTTTCAGGTGAACAAGGATGTTGACAAAATTATAGGTATCATATGATTTCAATTATTATTACAACTGTAAATATTTTAAAAGGCCAGACAGGACAGATTTGCAAAAAAAAAAAATGTTGTCAATGGCTAGATCTGGATAGGTAGGTTTTGGGAGGGATTTTTATTTTTTATGCTTTCAAATTTTGTTTAAGTTTATTTATTTATTTTGAGACAGAGAGTGGGGGAGGGGCCGAGAGAGAGAGAGTCCCAGGCAGACTCTGTGCTTTCTGCGAGGAGTGCAACACAGGGCTCGATCTCACGACTGTGAGATCATGACCTGAGCCAAGATCAAGAGTTGGATACTTAACTGACTGAGCCACCCAGGCTCCCCATATGCTTTCCAATTTTTAAAATATTTTTTTATATGGAGCCATCTGTTAGTTACATAATAAGAAAAAGTTTTTTTTTTTAAAGTAAGTTATTGCTGCAAATAGCAAAGGCACTAAAATTTAGCATATTCTCTTGGCAGATCAACCCTAGTGCTTCCCTGGGGTGGTACCACAATTCTTCCTGCAATTCTCATTCTTTTTCCCCTCGGTCTAGACCAGCACTGTCTGTTAGAACTTTCTGCAGAGATGGAAATTTTATATATCTGTACTGTCCGGTGTGGTATCCAGGAGCCACACAGGACTCCTGAGAACTTGAAATGTGACTGGTAGGACTTTAGAACTGAATTTTTAATTTTCTTTAATTTTAAAAGCTCCAAGTGGCTGGTGGCTACATTCACAGATGAACGAGACGTTTAAATAGCTACCTAGTTATGTGTGTATGTTGTGTGTGTGTGTGTGTGTGTCCCAAGAATGTCACAAGGGTGAGCCCTCGTCCACCTGCATTTTGGTTTATACAGCCTCCTGGAGGGTCTCCTCTGTTTCACTTTCAACAGAGGATTCCCATTTCCACACTCAGATCTAGCTCCCTTGCCTGAGCAGTGCCTTCTTATTTCTGACTTCATGCTGGACATCTTCACTTGGCTGCCATCTCAGCATCTCAGGCTCAACATGTTTAGCTCTTAAGTCTTCCCCTCCCCATGGAAAAATAGCCCCTACTCTATACATGGTTACATCGATCTCTTGGGCACCTGCGTTTTCAGCCTTGGTGCCTTATTTTGCGCCGTTTCCAGCCTCAAAGATCTCCATCCCTTTGTGTCTGTCATTCTCTCCAGAAGGTTTTATTTTTAACTCCTTCTGCACAGAATGCTCAGCTGCCATTGGTCTCTCTGCACCTTATTATATTTCCAGGGGCCGAATCCAGGATTCGCAATATATATGCTCCCTAATATATCATTAATTCACATTTGTTCTGAAACACCACAGAGTGCTTGGTGTGTTCACGGCACCATCTGGGGTACCAGGAGGGGTACAGAACATGGATAGGATATCCCTCCTGCCCACAAGGCACTTGCAAGCTAGTCTGTGATTTGCGACTTGAGCAAAATAAAATTGTCCACGTGTCACAGCAGAAGCCCTCAGATGGGCTGCAGAAGTTCTAAGAAGGAAGAAATTACAGTATTGAAGAAAATCCATGAAGATGCAGGTTTGAAGATTGAGAACACAGATGTAGCAGGAGGAACATGGTAGACTGTTGGGAAGCGTGCAAAGAAAGACGGGGAAAGCACAGGTGGAGCCAGCAAACAGAATGAGGTTCAAGACCCCCACGTTGTTGAAGAGCAGGTCCGGGGAGGGAGGGGAGAATGGGAGAGGTGGGAAGTAAGGAACCCCAGGGGAGCTCATCACTTGAACACGTCATTGATAGGAGACCAACTGTGCATCCCGAGGGAAGAAGACAAAAGCAACACATGAAAAATGAGTGAAAAAATATTTTTCATGCAGCATGTCTTCTGGACACAGGCCGAGCACCTCCTGTTTCCCAGCTGACAGACAGCCATGTTGTCCAATGTCAGGACAAGCTAGCTGTTCTGAGAATGTTGAACTTCCTGGAAAAAAATCACAGGACACTTAAAATGATCAACATCCTTGTTTTACGGGTGACTTGCAGGATTTTTCGAGGGAGAATTTGACAATTCTTTTTTTTTTATCTGGATACAAGGTTTATTGTAGTTTCATGGGTTTAGAATACCTTTGATAATTCTTAGTGTTTGGAGTTTGGACTGGCTTTAGAACATAACCTCCCTCTAAGATGTGATCCACTGATGACCTGGAGATCGGGGTGAGGAGGGCGGAATTCAGAGTTTGAGATCTTAGAGTCATTGTCAGGTGAGAATAAGATGACATTGGTGTTTATACATCTCAAAATAATGGTGAAGATTTCATATTTAGCGTTTCCACTGTGTACAGGTCACTGTGTTACTTGCTGGGATTTCAGAGGTGAATGAGATTCTGTGACCCTCAGACAAAGAGGTTTACGGGGATGTGCCAAGCACGAACTCCTGAGGGGCTGTGGGGGTGGATTGTCAGTGTGACCCATCACGTGACACTGGGATGTTTCGGGAACAGGCTTTCCTGGAGCCACAAGCTTGCTTAAGATGTTAATTAAATACAAGTCTGAAAGAGAGGTCTGTGGGTGCCAAAATGAACAGGGAGGAGACACTGAGTTCTTTGGATCAAGGAAGTAATATAATAAAACTGTACTTGAGGAAAATTTCTATCTTATAATCTATTATCTTTTTCTATTTTATAAAACCAAAATACATGAATCACACTCAAAGCTAAATGAAAGATTTGAACCAAATAGTGAGTATTCTTACTGGAGGCATTTGCTGATAGGGCAGAGAATCTGAAGTCCTAAAACCCTGGGTAAAGAGCTGGACTGGACAGAGGAGGGTGGTCACAGGCATAATGAAATATTTTGACTTTGAGGTTTTCTGACCTGCTGTTGCAAATCTGCAGCCATTTCATTTTGGAAGTGCCTCAGGGGAGCCCCGGAATGACCTCAGTCAGGATGTTCTCAAACAATATAGCCAGCACATTAACTCGCCAAGGATTGGTTTATTTAAAAAACTTGGTGGGTCATTTCACCTCTGAAGGAGCCCATAGATCATTTGTGCAAGAGCCAGAAGGAATCTGTTGAAAATTCTCTTGGCAGAGACACTCAGCGGTTCAGGTTAGAATTGTATTGCTTTGAGCTGGAAGCCACAATGAAATCCATGCAATGGAGAGCATGTGAGATGTAGTTTCTATTCAGGTATTAGGATCAGCAGACAAGGACTTGAAAACAACTCTGATTAAATAAAGAAAATAGAGTGGAGAATCGCATGAGAAAATTAGAATCTTTTTGAAAAATAGTCTAAGGGGAATTCTAAAAATGAAACAAAAATACAGTATCAGAAGTGAAGAGCTCAGAAGGTGGATTTAACAGCAGACGACAAGATGAGTAAATGCAACTGCGGCTCGATAGAAAATATCGCTGCAATAAATAGACTTGAACATGCATTTAATGGAATATCTTGCAGCAAAAAATAAAACAAAAATAGAAACCACTAGAGACTTTTTCCAAGGAAGACATCCAGATGGCCAGTAGACACATGAACAGATGCTCAACATCACTCATCATCGGGAAAATGCAAGTCAAAAGCACGATGAGGTATGACTTCACACCTGCCAGCATGGCTAAAATCCAAAACACAAGAAACAACAAGTGTTGGCGAGGATGTGGAGAAAAGGAAACCTTCGTTCTCCATTGGTGGGAATGCAAACTGGTGTGGCCGCTGGGGGAAGCAGTGTGGAGACTCCTAAAAAAATTAAAAACAGGACTACCATATGATTCAATAATTCTGCTACTGGGCACTTACCAAGGAAAATGAAAACACTAATTAAAAAAGATACATGCACCCCTATATTTCTTGCAGCATTATTTATAATAGCCAAGATATGGAAGCAATGCAAGTGTCCATCGATAGGTGAATGGATAAAGATAATGGAATATAGATAACATGGAGTATTAGTCATAAGAAAGAATGAGATCTTGCCATTTGCAACAACATGGATGGAGCTACAGGGTATGATGCTCAGTGAAATAAGTCAGACAAAGGCAAATCTCATGATTTCACTTCTATGTAGAATCTACAAAACAAAACAAATGAACAAACAAACAAAACGCAGAAACAGACACATAAATACAGGAGATAAACTGGTGGTTGCCAGAGAGGAGGGATGGGGGATGGGCAAAATGGGTGAATGGGAGGTCCTGGTACCCAGGTATTGAATGAATAAGTCACCGGATGAGAGGTACAGCCAAGGGAATAGAGCCAGTGGTATTGTAATGACGCTATGTTGTGACAGATGGCAGTAGCTGCTCTTGTGGGGAGCACAGCAGAGTGTATAGAGATGTCCAACCACTACTCGAAGCGAATGGAGTCTTGTGTGTTAACTATACTTCAATTTAAAAAATACAAACTACTGATATATGCAAAAATGGAATTGAGTCATGAGGAAATCGTGTAAGCCAAAAAAGACACACAAATATACTCCACGATTTCACTTTCATGAAACTCAAGAGCAGGTGGAAATTGTCGATGGACGGTAGACATCAATGTTGGGGACAGTTATTGACTAGGAGGGAGGAGACACTCTGGGGCGGTAGGAATGTGCTGTAACACAATTTGTGTGGTGTCCCTGGTCTTCTCCTTACCTGGAAGTTAGATCGAAGGCATTTGAGGTCGGTCTTCACGTTAAGGATTTCTGTCGGCACACCTCATCAGCAAGGCTTGTATCTGCTGGATCTGTCATAAGGCCAACATAATATCTAGTTGACCTCTGTGCTGGCATTGACCTCTTGATGAAGGTCATGACTGTCTGATGCCTCCATGGTACATTCATTCCATTTCATCCCTCGCTATGAGGGACTAATCTATAGATTATTATTTTGGTAATATGAATTTCTGATTCCTCATGAACCCTTTATCTAAAGGTCTTTAAATTTTTTTTTCATTTATCAACATCTTTCTTGAAGTACAGTTGTTATGCAATAAACCTAGCATATTTAAAATGTACAATTTAATATACTTGACATCTAACTATCTCTATGGAACAATCAACATGCTGATAATAATAAATCCATTATCACTCCCCAAAATGTCCTCATGTCCCTTTCTAATTTCTCCCTCCACACTCCCTGCACCCCAGCTGCTCCCCTTTGTCCCTCAAGCAATCACCCATCTGCTTTCTGTCACTAGGTCACCACAGATCAATTTGCGTTTTCTAGAATTCTATATAAAAAGGATCGTGCAGTATGCACTTCTGGTCTGGCTTCTTTCATTCTTATGATTTTTTGATACTTGTCCATGTTGATGCATGGACCCGTAGTTCACTCGTTTTAGCTCTGGGGCAGTATCCTGCTGCATGGGCGTGCCACCGTTGGTCTGTCCCTTCATCTGTTGGTGGACCTTTGGGCTGTTTCCACTTTTCTGGGTGTTATTAAGACTGCTCTAAATCTTTGCTTACAAGTCTTTGTGTGGACGTATGCTCTCATTTTTCTTGGAGATGTATGCAGGAAGGAAATGACCAGCCAAATGGGAGGTGGAGGCTTCATGTTTTTAAGAAACCCTGGTACTGTTTTCCAAAGTGGTTGTAGCATTTTCCATTTCTGCTCACAGTGAATGAGTTCCGACTGGTCCATTTCCTCACCAGTCTTACAAGGTTCAGCCTTTTCAACTTAGCCGTTCTGATAGGTGTGTGGTGGTATCTCAAGTTGGTCTTGGTGTCCCTATTGCCTCAGGAATATATGGCTGGACAGAACCTTCCTATATATATAGGTAGGAAGAGATTTATTTTAAGGAAATGGTCACATGAATGGGGAGAGTAATAGCCTGGAGACTCAGGAAGGAGTGGCAGGTCAAGTCCAGACGCTGGCTGCTGGTGCGGGAGAGGGAGCCTTTTGTGCTATTTAGGCCTTCAACTCACTGGATGAGGCCCCCACGCACATTTTGGAGGGCGCTCTACTCTACTCAGAATCCATTTAAGTGTAGATATCATCCAAAAACACCCTCACAGAGACACCCAGAATAAGGTCTGCCCAATTCTCTGGGTACCCCTGACCGAGCCAAGTTGACACATAAGATTGGCCACCACCCCCACATACAGCCTTTTGTGTCTTTCCCTGGGACGCTTTCTGGCAAGAGCTGTGTGGAAGCAAGCCTCTCCCTTCACTGTCACCATAGCAGCTTCATGGGTTGTGCTTATAGTCATCGTGTTAACCCTGCATCAGTACCCAGGAGGCAACGACTTCCATTTTCTCATGGGAAGTATCTAAAATAGTCAAATTCATAGAATCAAAGAGTGGAGTGTAGTTGCCAGAGGCTGGGGGAGGGGGAATTGGGGATTTACTAATCAACTGGCCCAACGTTTCATTTAAGCGAGGTGATGTAGTTCTAGGGATCTACCCTACAACATTGTGCCTGTCACCAACAATTCTGAATACTACACGGAAACATTTGTTAAGAGGGTAGATCCTGAACACATTAAATGTTAACTGTTCTTACCACCATTAAAAAAATTCGCTGAGGAGATGGAGGTTTGGGGAGGCCAGGGGATTTGCCTGAGATCGTACGAGGCAGAAGAGGCTGAGACAGGGTCCAGGTCTCGCAGTCTCTGCAGCAGATGGTCTTAACCACTAGGCATCCGGCCCTCCCCCTGTGCAGCTGACAGAACCTCAGGCTTAGAACAGAGCTTTGTCCTCTGTTTGGCCTCACATCGTTTCAGACCTCGGGCATTCTCACCGTCTTCCCTGCTCTTTGTCAAGGGGGCAAGCAGCTGGAGGCAGGTGTCAGGAAAAGGTGAGTGATGTTCTAGATGGTCCTAGATGTGTGCCTTGCTGCCCTTCACACTGCTACTCTGTCCAGGAATAGAGGGAGAAAAGTGTTAAGTAAGGACATCTACCTGCAAGTGGAATGCGACTGTGTCCGAGATGGCCTTGGTATCAGGAGCAGTCAGAGAGGAGACCCGATCTACTGTGAGGGAGGGGCACAGACAGGGAGAGAGAGAATCCCAAGCAGGCTCTGCCTTGACAGCCACAGAGCCTGATGTGGGGCTCAAACCCACAAACCATGAGATCATGACTTGAGCTGAAATTGAGTTGGATACTTCACTGACTGAGCCACCCAGTGCCCCAAGAATGTATTTTAAAAAATCATGGCATCTTAATGAAATATAGTGATTATGTCATGTAAGAATTGGGTCAGATTGATTGTTGGGTACAATAACTATTCATCAGCTGAACTTTGGGTTCAGTCTTTAAAATTTAAGAATTATCACATGGTAAAATGAACTTTTATGGAATGTGTGTATATATAAGTCTGTGCATTTTAACTCTGGACAGGTTTGTGTAATCACCACCACAATTAGGATTCAGAACAACTTGAATCACTCTCAAAATCTCCCTTGTGTTTTCCCTTCATACTCCTTCTCCCCCCGCAGAAGCCCCCCCAGCCCCCAGCAATCCCTGATTTATTCTCCATAGTTTTATCTTTTTGAGAATGCCATATAAAGGGACTCCTACAATATACAAGGTTTTGACACAAGCTATTTTCCACTTATAATGCCTTTCGACTCATTCAAGCTACTGCCTGTATCAGTGGAAGCTACAATTTGTGAAATTGTCCACCTGCGGAAGAATGTGAATTGCTTCCATATTTAAGCAACTATAAACCAAGTATCTATAAACATTCCCGTACAGGTTCTTGTATGAACATAACCTTATTTCTCAAGGGCAAATCCCCAAGTGTTGGGATCATTGGGTCACACGGTGTGTGTATGGTTTAGTTTTAAAAAAACTTTTTTTTAACATTTATTCAGACACAGAGACAGAGCATGAGTTGGGGAGGGGCAGATAGAGAGGGAGTCACAGAATCTAAAGCAGGCTCCAGTCTCTGAGCTGTCAGCACAGAGTCCGACAAGGGACTCAAACTCATGAACCGTGAGATCATGATCTGCCCTGAAGTCAGATGCTTAACCGACTGAGCCACCCAGGTGCCCCTACAAACAAATGTATGGTTTAGCTTGTAAGAGGCTGCCCAGCTGTGTTCCAAGCGGCTGCACCATTTTGCAGCCCCCCAGCCGTGCGTGAGAATCCTCGCTGCTGTGCACCCTTGCCGGCACTGAAGACTGGGCACTTAACTTGAGCCGCTCTAAGAGGCGTACAGTGGTAATTCGCTGTGATTTTAATCTGCGTGACCATGATGGTTGATGGCGATGAACAACGTTCCATGTGCCTATTTTTTATCCACATTTACTCTTTGATCTAGGATCTGTTCAAGTCTTTTGTCCACTTTTGGAGTTGCTTGTTTTCCTATTGTTAAGTTTGAGGATTCTTTATATATGCTGTATACAAATCCTTCGTGGGCTCAGTAGCTTGCAAACATTTTCGCACAAACCATACTTGTATTTTCCATCTCTTCCAGGTGCTGTTCTCAGGGCCGACATTTTCATTCTGATGAAGTCCAACTTATTTTTTAAAAAATCAGAGCTTTTGTTATTGGTCATGCTGAAAACCTTTTTTTGTCTAACCCCAGGTCCTCCAGATTTTTGAAAAATCTTTATAGTCTTACATTTTAATCTATGATTCATGTTGAGTTAATTTTGTATGAAGTATGAGAATCTAGACTGAGGCTTCCCCCTACACACATTTTTTATTTTCATACGGAGTTCAAATATTGCAGCCCCATTTGTGGAAAAACTATCCTTTCTCTCTTGGGTTGTGTTTGTACTTCTGTCTAAAACTAATCGGTATGTAAGTGAGTCTCTTTCTGAAATCTTTGCTCTGTTTTTTCCTTTCACCAGTTCTGCACTGCCCGGATGACAGTGAGTGGCTCACTTTGGGCTTAAATAAATTTCATTCTACCAAAGGCATCGGCATACCCCATGTAATGTGACGTGCTGACCTGGGCTGGGTCTACACACGGGTAAAAGTCAAACCACTAAGGAAGCTTCAAAGAGGTGAAAGTGGGCGCCTCTGAGAAGTGGAATCTGGAGAAGAGGGGGCTGAGGTCAGGATGTGGTTTCCATGATATTCTTGAGCCGGTTACACTCCTGACTGTCACTCTGTATCTGTTTTACTTGGAAATGTTCAAAATCAATTTTTATTATTTAAAAAGAAGTAGAGATCAGGCACCTGAGTGGCTCAGTTGGTTAAGCATGTGATCCTTGATATTGGTTCGGGTCACGATCTCACGGTTCATGAGATCGAGCCCCATGTCAGGCTTTGCGCACATAGCTGAGAGCCTGCTTAGAATTCTCTCTCTGCCTCTTTCTCTCTGTTCCTCCCTCACACTCTCTGTTTTTAAAAATAAATAAATAAACATTTGTTTAACAGTAAAAGAAAAGAAAAGA
>PJEM01017149.1:0-23128 GCA_004023845.1 Helogale parvula | reverse complement strand
CTATCACCTCTAAAAACAAACTCAATATTGTTTTATTAAGAGCAGGAACTCTAGGCCATTCTCTAGTAATAATCTGTTTATTCCACCCTTACTGTCAAAACTTTTAAGCTCATCACAAAAAATTAACAGTAATTAGCCTGAGGTATTTTAAATGTGGCTCTATTGAGTCTCAAATTTAATGGCATTTCCCCCCTAAATACGGTCTTCTTTCTACTTCAGTCCCATGATGTCTGCAGTATTTTACTACAATATGGTCATAAACTAAAGTATCTAAAAGCAATCCTTGGACCTTTTGAAAGAGATGCTCATCTATTCACTTAGATTAAGACAGGAGCCACACAAAGATCTGCAAGAGCGCTGCCTGACCAGATCCAAAACAGAGGTATTTGAACCTTTGTTTTCCAGTTGAATTATCAAACCCTGCTATGAATAAAATGCTGAATATTATACTTGTGGTACAAACAGGTTCAAATTTTTGAGCTTTTAATGAGATCGAGAAACATTTCATAATAATTTAACTTAATATGCCTTAATGTATCTGTGAGGTAGTTAGGTAAACAGTACTACCCATTGTAATACACAGTAAACAGAAGTATGGGTAAATGACATACTTTAAGCAATAAGAACTGGAATTAACTATAGAGGCGTGGGGCCTTCTCTCTAATTCTAACCAAAGGTAATAAAATTTTAACCTTTGAATCTTTTTTTAATTACATCTTTTAAGATTTTGTCTTTCTCTTCTATCCTCTTATATTAGCAGATGTAGTACCTCTCCCAAAGTTGACACTCTCTTCTTCCATAATATGGTAAACTGGGTACAATGCTTAATCCAAGGTAGGCCTCTGCTTCTACCTGAATTAGTACAAAATTAAGACATTATCTTGTGAAAACTAAAATTATATGACATTTTATTTTAGGCTGCAAAAACAAAAACAAGCAAACAAACAGTAACAACAAAAAAACTTGAAATAGGCTTGTCAAATGATGTAAATTCATCCTTTCCAGGGAAGCAGAAGGTAGACCATCCTGCTTCACTGCTGCTTGCACTCTGCTGGGTTTTGATCCTTCTTTGAGTCATAGTCTGGATCATTTTCCTCATCTCCTTCTTCTTCCCCTTCCTCATCCGCTTCTTCACCTTCTTCATCATAATCATCATCATCGTCTTCAATAGCTTCTCCAGTAAAGTATAACACTGATCTTGGGATAATACGCTCACGTAAGAAGTGACCAATTTCAAAGTCTGCAGCAAGGATAGCTTCAGCATCATCATCCAGGTCTCCACTCTCAGGAACTTCAGGAGGGGCAAAAAAATTAAAGAAAGAGTCGTTGGAAACTGTTTTGGTCACAGTACGAACTGTGCCACGTCCCTTGTGTTTCTGCTTCTTCTTAATGGTTTTCAAAGTGACGTTCTTTCCTTTTTTCCAATCTATTTGGCACCCTGTACAACCCATAATTTCTGGTCCATCAAAAGAAAAGGGATCAGAATCATCTGGTTCTGACCTCATCCTATATGTCTTTGTCAACACTTCATTTGTGAAATATTCATTGGGTTCAAAGTGAAATTCTAAGACAAAACTCATGGGCTGGCCAGCATCGGAGAACTTCACTTTAATATCTTTTAAGTGCTTCAGAATAGGTTCATCATGTTCCTGAACCATATCACTGAGCAAGTCAACATTCTTAAAAACAGTCAACCAGAATTCAGGAATTCCCTTGGGGTCTTCTTTTTCTTCATCTTTTTTCTCATCTTCAATCCTGGCTTTTTCTTTCAGCTCCTGCGAAATTTCATCCTCCTCATCTGGTTTCCATTCACATTCCTCTTCCGTAGGTTCATAAATTGCATTAATGATTTCAAATCGCTTATCAAATAGAGGCTGATAGAGAACAGCATACTTTCTTTCGAGATCATGAACTTCCTCATAGAATTTGGCTTCTATCTGTGCACATTTAACTTGAAGGTTTTTGAGAGCATTCACTCGTCTTTTAACTACCCTAGGCAAGCTTTCAATGTATCCTGTTGGTGTTTCTACCAGACCATCAAGTCTTTCTTGAAGGGCTGCAAGAATCTGAGGATTTTGCATCATCTGAACAGTCAGCTGACGCGCTTTGATTTTTGTTTCTTCACCAGTTTCTTCTTCTTCTACTTCTTCAACATCATCCAAATCTTGATCAAGTTCAGACTGTTCTTTGTTGTCAATGTCTGCCATGTTGTAAGAACTCCAAATATCGGTGGCTAGCACGGGGAGCCAGGCGGCCGGAGCTGCGCAGGCAGTGACTCAGGGCGGCGGCGGGAGGAGCAGGAGGCGGCGCCGCGAGCAGATGGCGCTAAAAAAAAAAAAAAGCCTTCAAGCTTCTTAGTTGAAATGTTATTGTACAAATGTCCTTCACACTTTGGCACTCTTATAATAACAATAAGAAGAGAATGTAAAGTTCCCAGGAATATGGCACAACAATAATCATGAAAATAGAAGAAGTTTTGTCTAGAAAAAACCTTCTCTTAGTTGCGGCTGTTTGTATAAAAACATTTCCCTCCTGCCCTATTTCTCTATCCCTCCCTCAGGAATGAACCCACAAGGATTTACTGCCCCGCCGGCCGGGGTGGCAAACCAGACATATTCACAGTGGTTCTGTGAAACATATGCCACCTAATTTTCTCAAAGGAAGAAAAGATGTAAAGTATATAACTGTTAAAAATGGTGTTACTGCAGAAAGCAGAATCTCACCTAAGCCAGAACCATTTATTCCACCTCCTTCTTTCATCTGAGGTGCCATTATGAACACTGCCCTGTCCACATGGTAACTGTGGCATTTATTGCAGGGGCTCCTGGCATTCAGGGATGTGGCCATAGAATTCCCTCAGGAGGACTGGGGATGACTGCGCCTCCCTCAGCGGGAAGTGTACAAGGATGTGATGCTAGAGAGCTATGGACACCTCCCCTTCTTGGGTGATGATGACCTCCTGTATCTAAGCTAGCATGAGTTGCCTCCATGGTGAGTGACAGGTAGAGAATGCACTAGCTGGAATTGTCACTCAAAGAAAACTTTGCAACGACTGAGGGGATTGGGGGAACATCTAGCAAAGTTGACAGGGGTAAGAACTTCCTTTGATTCAGGATTACAATGAATATCTGAAAGGGGAGTTTTGTCATCCTATGTAGAGGTGGGTATAAGGCAAGTTCAAGCACATGTATACTGAGGAAAGAAGCTGAAATGCATATCGTATGTTGTATTAACGAAGGCTGGGCTCCGCAGTGGGTGCAGATTTTAACATTATACTGAGGTGCTGGTAACTGTCTGACACTTCACAGTCCATCTCCTAGGTGAAGCTGTCCTGGACCTAAACTGGTCTATGCTGGCCAGTGCTCTTGGAATTTGCATCAAAAATATAAAGGTAACTCCTGAAAACAATGTAATGTTGAGAAAGAAGAGCAAAGCTGGAGGCAACACAATTCCAGACTTCAAACTGTATTACAAAACAACTCATCAAGACAGCATGGTTCTGGCAGAAGAGCAGACCCAGAGATTACAGGAACAGAATGGAGAACCCAGAATTGGACCCACGAATCTATGGCCAACTGCTCTTTGACAAAGCTGTAAAGAATATCCAAAAAAAAACAAAGGCAGTCTTTTCAGCAAGTGGCGCTGAGAACACTGGACTGAAGCATGCAGAAAGATGAACGTGAACCATGTTCTTATACCATCTGCACAAATGAATTTTAAATGAATGGAAGATCTAAATGTGAGACAGAAAATCAACATTTTAGACGCGAGCACTGGCAGCCACCTCTTTGACCTTGGCTACAGCATCTTCTTACTAGACATGTCTCTGGAGGTAAGGGAAATGAAAACAAGAATGACGACTGAGACTTCATCAAGATTATAAACGTCTTCTGAGTAAGGAAAACACTCAACAAAGTTAAAAGGCCACCAATGTAATGGAAGTAGATATTTGCAAATGATATATGGAATAAACGATTAGTATCAAAAGCTCTAAAGAAGCTATCAAGTTCAACACCTAAGATACAAATAATCCAGTGAAGAAATGTGCAGAAGACATGAAGAGACACTTTTCCAGAGAAAGCTCCCAGATGGCTAAGAGACACATTGAAAGATGCTCCACATTGTCCATCATCAGGGAATTACAGATCAAACCCACAATGAGCTACCACCTCACACCTGGTGGCGAAAATGAACAACTCCAGGAACAACAGGTGTTGGCAAGGACATGGATAAAGGGAAACTCTTTTGCACCGCTGGTGAGAGTGCCAACTGGGGCAGCCCCTCTGGAAAACAGTATGGAGGATCCTCAACAGATAAAAAATAGTATGACTTTATGACCCACCAATATCTCTACTAGGTATTCACCCAAAGGATACAAAAATCCTGATTTGAAGGGGCACCTGCACTCCAATGTTTATAGTGTGCTATCAAGAATAGTCAAATTGTGGAAAGAGCCCAAATGTTCACCAACTGATGAATAGACAAAGAAGATGAGGTATAGATATACAACGGAATATTATTTGGTGATCACAAAGAATGAAATCCTGCTTATTGCAATAAGCTGAGCTATTGTATTTTACTACGTGTGAAAAGTCAGTAGCGAAGGACAAATATAGGATTTCACTGATGTGTGGAATTTAGGAAACAAAACAGATGAACATAGGGGAAGGGAAGGAAATATAAAATAAAAACAGAGAGGGAGGCAAACCTTAAGATACTTAATTACAGAGAAAAAACTTAGGGTTATTGGAGGGGAGTTGGGGGTGGGATAAGCGAAGAGGGCCTTGGAGATTAAGGAGATGAGCACAAAGTGTCATATGTATGTGATGAATCCCTGGGGTTTAGTCCTGAAACCAATACTAGAGAGTATGTGAAGTAACTTGAATTCATTTATTTTTGTAAGCTTATTCATCTATTTTGAGATTTAGTGAGTTGGGGAGGGAAAGAGAGACAGAGACAGACCAGAGACAGGAGAGAGAAAGAGAAGGAATCCAAGCAGGCTCCCTGGTGTCAGCACAGAGTCCAAAGCCAGGCTCAAACTCACAAACCCTGAGATCTTGACTTGAGCTAAAACCAAGAGTCAGATGCTTAACCAACTGAACCACTGAGGCACTCCCACTAACTGGAATTTAAAGAAATAAATGAAAAACAGAAATACAGTCAAAAATATACCAAAACATATATATGCACCCTGAGTTTTTATTGCAGCTTTATTTATAAAATCTATGAAAAAGATCGAATCCAGTGACCATCAATCGATGAATGGAGAAAGCACAAGTGGTATATATACACCATGGACTATTACTCAGCCATAAAAATGGAGGAGTTGTTTTCTGTCATCATCGCCTAAGGCTTCATCTTGTAGAACATTGTGTGTGAGGCGTATGAAGGTGGAGAACCTATCCTTACATAAGCACAGAGACAGTAATATGTAGATTAAATTAACAGTATATTCGTTTCCTTATTGTTTTACAACTTTGTGTTCAAATACTTATATTACAACACCGAATTCCTCTCATTTTGATTTGATTTGGAGAAACTACATTTCAACCTCTTATCCGAAGTTTGTAGTTCTGTTTTCTAAAATGATTTTTATTTATTTTTGACAAGTGGTTCTTATGAAAATGTAATCATATTTCGAATACTGCATTGTGCCTCTTACTGTCATATTGTATGCCATTAACAATTTTAGAATGAGCCACTCACGAGTGTATAGGCTAGTCTACCTGGAAGCAACTGCATTGATTGTACTAGGCTACCATAAAGCAACGATATTGCCCAATGCTCGTTATCAAAGCATGAACCCTGATACCTCTCCATAACTAGAAATATCGGGGATGCCTGGGTCCCTGTGTCAGTTAAGCGTCTGACTTCGGCTGAGGTCTTCAGCTGTGGTTCATGGAAAGGAGCCCTGCGTTGGGCTCTGTGCTGACAGGTCAGAGCCTGGAGTTTGCTTTGGATTTCGTGGCCCCCTCTATCTCTGCCTCCCCCCCACTGAAAAATAAGGAAACACTAATAAGAAATCTCTCTCTCTAAATATAAATAAAGTTTTTTGAAAAAAGTCTCTCTGTCAAAAATGAATATACATTAACATACATAAATAAATATGAATTTCTTTTTCTTGTAAAAACAAAGATAAAGTTTACATTCTTTAAAGAAACAGGAGGGTTGCTGGAGGTCTTGCTGGGTACATTTTAAACCTAATTAACTTCATGCGGTAGGGGTGCAAATCCACATATAGGGTTTGGTGCTTCCTTTTTAAGAATGTCTCCTAGAAGGTTCCTTTTTGTATGAGTGTGATTCAGTTCACTGCTGTAGGGAAAAGAAGTAGTGATTTCTAGATGTTGAGATAAAAATCCTCGTGATGTTTCATATCTTCAGCTCTAGCGTCCCTTCTTAAGTTACCAGCATCCTTTACTGTAGATGAAGGACAACTCTAATATTGGGTGACATTAAATCGCATAGGATACTTCTGAAATTCTCATTTCCACTCCTTTTTATGTATCAGTAATACTTGGAAGTGGAGGGCTTTTCTCAAAGCGTGATTCATTACTTTTTAAGCAGGATCCTTTTATAACAAATATGTATGATTTATTCAGGATTTTGATGGTTCCAATTCCTCCTATTCTCATTTGAGAATTCTGTTAATCATGCTTCCATTTGTAGGAGAGTGTCCACAACATCAATTCATTTTGTTTTGGGTTTTTATTGCTGTTTTAGGTTTGTGGGTAACAATTTTCAACAGAGTAGATTTTAACAAGGAGTTAATTCAGATAGGAATCAGCCATATGTCAGTTGTCAATAACTTACGTGTATGTTTGTCTGTATTAATATTACCCATATAATCTTTGCTCATGATTTCCCTTGCTTGTGTCTATTCATGGCTTGTGTGCTCAGTGGTTGTTTTCTGCTGCCTCTGATGTGTGCGGAATACTTCAAGGTTTATGTCAGTGAAATGTGTGGCCAAAGTGAGTGGGTGCCTGCAGGTATATGATGAAAGTTAAATCTGTCACTGTCTAGGAGTCCATCAGGGCTGGGCTGGGGTCTTTCTGGCTCAGGACACTCCTTGAGGCTTGAGGGGGTAGTTCCAGGTCCCCTCAGGGGATTTGTCCTCAGGGTCTCCCTCCTGAGCCAAGAAACAATGTGGAAGGAACCCAGTGAGAGAGTTTCAAGTCAAAATGGAGGCAGCCAAAGTCTTCTTTCTTGCCTTTAATGTTGTCAGCCATGAGTGGGAGAAATGGGTCTGTCTAGGGCCACTGGAGCCAAGTGCCCTTGAACCCCTGGGTCCTGCTTCCAAAGTATAACCACCATCAATCTAATAAATATATCCCCCAACTCCCATAATTAACACCTGTGTACGTGTGTGTTTTGTTACCACTTAGCATAGCCTTTCCTAACAAATGACCGTTTTTTAAAAATAAGAATATTTTAAAAATAGTATTTTTATTTTTGGAGAGCAAGAGCGAGCATTCAAGAGGATAGGGGTGGGGGAGAGAAAGAGGAAGACATCGAATCTGAAGCCGGCCCCAGTTTCTGAGCTGTCAGCATAGAGCCAGACATAGGGACTCAAACCCAGAAACCGTGAGGTCATGATTTGAACCGAAGTCACACAATCAAACCACTCCGCCATGCAAGCATCATTCCCCTAGTAAATTTCAAGTGTACAATACACAAGTCTTAACTCTGGTCACCAGGCTCTAAACTTCAGTCCTACACATCTGCATCAGTAAGCCTTTTACCATTTGATCCAATGTCTGATCATTTCCCTGTCCTTTGCCCCTGTCAACAAACATGCTAGTATTTATCATTTGTTTTTTAGATTCCACATACATGTGATTTTGTTGAGGGACTTGAGGCAGGCTGAGGGGCAAAGCACAGGCTAGCACATCGCCCTCCTTCGACACTCCAGGCTACCCCAAATCAAGAAAGGAAAAAGAAACAAACAAACATGTAAACTGAGAAGAGTCTACAGCAGCTTACCAGAACAAGGCAATCTCATCATAGCCTAAAGTGCAGGAACGCCCTACTGTCTCAATGGTAATGCTTTGCTGGAGGGAAAACCAGCCTTAGCTTGAGAAGACCTAGGTCTCCAGTAAGTCTGTAACATGTGAAAGTCTCTCTGGAAACTCCCTCTAGACTTTATCGTCCTGGACTGCATAGAAGAGTCATCCCTGCCTCTGCCCAACTACCCCAGTGCACCTCTTTCTGCCTATGGGTCTTGCCTCTATGCTTTAATAAAATCAGACGCCCTTAAGGATTCTTCCTTGGTCGTCAGTTGCGGACCCCAGAAACCCCGCATCACCCCCAAAATGTCATCTAGTTCATACACTATATATTTTTCTCTGTGTGTCTCGGTTAACGTAACACAATGTCTTCTAGGATTATTCTGTGGGTGCAAAGGAAAGATTGCGTTCTTTCCTAAGGTATTTATTCCAAGAATAAATTAGATGAGGGACCTCTATTGGGAAAAGAGCTAATATCAGAAAGGAAACATTTCTTTCTTTCTTTCTTTTTTAATAGTTTATTGTCAAATTGGTTTCCATACAACACTCAGTGCTCTTCCCCACAAGTGCCCTCCTCCATCACCACCACCTCTTCCTCCCCCCCTTCCCCTTCAGCCCTCAGTTCATTTTCAGTATTCAATAGTCTCTCAAGTTGGGTCACTCTCTCTCCCCAACTCTCTTTCCCTCTTCCCCTTCCCCTGGTCCTCCATTAGGTTTCTCCTGTTTTCATGTTAGACCTATGAGTGCAACCATATGGTATCTGTCCTTCTCTGCCTGACTTATTTCACTTAGATTGACAACCTCAAGGTCCATCCACTTGGACAGATTTCATTTTTCCTCATTGCCATGTAATGAACCATTGTATATATATACCAGATCTTCTTGATCCCTTAATCAGGTGATGGGCATTTTGGCTCTTTCCATGTTTTGGCTATTGTTGACATTGCTGTTATGAACATTGGGGTACATGTGCTCCTATGCATCAGCACTTCATCTCGCTTGGGTAAATCCCTAGCAGTGCTATTGTTGGGTCATAGGGGAGTTCTATCATTAATTTCTTTGAGGGACCTCTACACTGTTTTCCAGAGTGGCTGCACCAGTTTACTTTCCCACCAACAGTGTAGGAGGGTGCCCATCTCTCCACACCCTCGCCAGCATCTATATTCTCTTGATTTGTTCATTTTAGCCACTCTGACTGGCGTGAGGTTGTATCTCAGTGTGGTTTTGATTTGTGTTTCCCTGAGGATGAGTGATGTGGAGCATCATTTCATGTGCCTGTAGGCCATCTGGATATCCTCTTTGGAGAAGTGTCTGTTCATGTTTTCTGCTCATTTCTTCACTGGGTTATATGTTTTTTGGGTGTGGACTTTGGGGAGTTCCTTGTAGATTGTAGATACTAGCCCTTTATCTGATATGTCATTTGCAAATATTTTTTCCCATTCTGTCAGTTGCCTATTAGTTTTCTTGATTGTTTCCTTTGCAGTGCAGAAGTTTTTATTTTGATGAGGTCCCAAGAGTTCAGTTTTGCTTTCATTTCCCTTTCCTTTGGGGATGTGTCCAGTAGAATATTGCTGTGGCTGAGGTCAAGGTGGTTGTTTCCTACTTTCTCTTCGCGGGTTTTGATGGATTCCTGTCTCACATTCAGGTCCTTCAGCCATTTTGAGTTGATTTTTGTGTATGGTGTAAGAAAGGGGTCTAGTTTCGTTCTTCTGCATGTGGCTGTCCAGTTCTCCCAGCACCATCTGCTAAAGAGGCAGTCTTTTTTCCATCGGATACTCTTTCCTGCTTTGTCAAAAATTAATTGGCCATCCATTTGTGGGGCCAGTTCTGGGTTCCCTATTCTATTCCATTGGTCTATGTATTGTTTTTGTGCCAATATCATACTGTCTTGATGATGACAGCTTTGTAGTAGAGGCTAAATTCTTGGATTGTGATGCCTCCCGTTTTGGTTTTCTTCTTCAATATGACTTTGGCTATTTGGGGTCGTTTTTGGTTCCATACTAATTTGAAGATACTTTGTTCTAGCTTTGAGAAGAATGCTGGTGCAATTTTGATGGGAATTGCATTGAATATGTAGGTTGCTTTAGGTAGTAATGACATTTTCACAATGTTAATTCTTCCAATCCATGAACAGGGAATGTTTTTCCATTTCTTGGTGTCTTCTTCAATCTCTTTCATAAGTTTTCTATATTTTTCATCATATAGGTCTTTTACATCCTTGGTTAGGTTACTCCTAGGTATTTGATGGTTTTTCGTGCAATCGTGAATGGGATCAGTTTCTTGATTTCTCTTTCCGCTGCTTCATATTTCGTGTATAGGAATGCAATTGATTTCTGTGCATTGATTTTGTACCCTGCAACTTTACTGAATTCATTGATCAGTTCTAGAAGGCTTCTGATGGAGTCTGCTGGGTTTTCAATGTGGAGTACCGTGTCATCTGTGAAAAGGGAAAGTTTGACTTCTTAGCCAATTCTTTTGCTGTCTCATTACTGATGCTAGGACTTCCAGCACAATGGTAAACAACAGTGGTGAGAGTGGACACTTCTGTCGTGTTCCTGCTCTCACGGGGAAAGCTCTCAGTTTTTCCCCATTGAGGATGATCTTAGCTGTGGGCTTTTCATAAACTGCTTTTAAAATGTTTAGGTAAGTTCCTTCTATTCGGACTTTCTCAAGCGTTTTTCTTTTTTTTAAGAACAAGTGCTATATTTTGTCAAATGCTTTTTCTGCATCTATCGACAGGATCATATGGTTTTTATCCTTTCTTTTGTTAATGTATGGATGACGTTGATGGATTTGCAAATATTGAACCAGCCCTGTGACCCAGGAATGAATCCCACTTGATCATGATGGAGAATTTTTCTAATATGCTGTTGAATTCGACTTGCCAGTATCTTGTTGAGTATTTTTGCATCTGTATTCTTTAAGGATATGGATCTTTAGTTCTCTTTTTGTGCTGGGTCTCTCCCTGGTTTGGGTATCAAGGTCTGCTGGCTTCGTAGAATGAGTTTGGAAGTTTTCCTTCTACTTCTATTTTTGGGAATAGTTTGAAAAGAATGGGTATTAACTCTGCTTTAAATGTCTGGTGGATTCCCCTGGGAAGCCATCTGGCCCTGGGCTCTTATTCTCTGGGAGATTTTGGATACCAAATTCGATTTCCTCACTGGTTATCGTTCTATTCATGTTTTCTATCTCTTCCCATTTGAATTTTGGCAGTGCATGTGCATTCAGGAATTTGTCCATTTCTTCTAGGTTGTCCATTTTGTTGACATATAATTTTTATAGTAATCTCTTATGATTGCTTGTATTTCTAAGGGATTGGTTGTAATAGATCCTTTTTCATTCATGATTTTGTCTATCTGGGTGCCTTCTCTTTTCTTTCTGAAAAGCCTGGCTAGAGGTTTATCAATTTTGTTTATATTTTCAAAGAACCAACTCTTGGTTTTATTGATCTGCTCAACTGTTCTTTTGGATTCTATATTGTTTATTTCTGCCCTGATCTTTATGATTTCGGTTCTCCTGCTAGGTTAGGGGTGCTCTTGCTGTTCCCCTTCTAGTTCCAGTAGGTGCTCTGTTAGACTTTGAATTTGCGCTTTTTGTAGTTTTTGGAAATAGCCCTAGATTTCAATATACTTTCCTCTTAGGCTGCCTTAGCTGCCTCCCAGAGATTGTGGATTGTTGTATTTCATTTTCAAGGGTTTCCATATATTTTGTAATTTCTTCTCTAATTGCCTCATTAGCCGAATTATTCTTGAGTAGGGTGGTTCTTAACGTCCACATTTTTGGAGGTTTTCCAGACTTTTTCCTTGATTGATTTCAAGTTTCATAGCATTGTGATCTGAAAGTGTGCATGGTATAAAATCTATTCGTTTATACTTATGGAGGCTGCTTTATGTCCCAGTATGTGATCTATCTTGGAGAATGCGCCATGTGAACTCGAGAAGAAGGTGAATTTCCTAACTTCAGAATGCAGAGTTCTAAATATATCTATCAGTTCCATCTGTTCCAATGTGTCCTTCAGGTCCTTTGGTTATTTAGTGAATTTCTGTCTGGTTAATCTATCCATTGCTGTCAGTAGAGTATTAAAGTCCCCTGCATTTATCACATTCTTATCAATAAGATTGTTTCTTTCTGTGATTAATTGTTTTCTGTATTTGGGTGCTCCCCAGTTTGGCGCATTGATATTTATAATTGTTAGCTTTTCTTGATGGGTCGACCCTGTCATTATTATATAAAGTCTTTCTTCATCTCTTGTTACTGCCTTTACCTTAAGTCCAGTTTGACTGATATAAGTATGGCTACTCCACCTTGCTTTTGGCTTCCAGTCGCATGATAGATATTTCTCCTTCCATTTACTTTCCATTGCTGCAGTTGAGGTCAAGGATCATCAAGACAGTATGGCATTGCCACAAGAACAGACATATACACCAATGGAATAAGATAGAGAACCCAGAACTGGGCCCACAAATGTCTGGCCAATTAATTTTTTGACAAAACAGGATAGAGTATCCGATGGAAAAAAGACTACCTCTTTTGCAGGTGGTGCTGGGAGAACTGGACAGCCACATGCAGAAGAATGAAACTAGACCACTTTCTTACACCATACACAAAAATCAACTCAAAATGGCTGAAGGATCTGAATGTGAGACAGGAATCCATCAAAACCCTCAAGGAGAAAGTAGGAAAAAACACCCTTGACCTCAGCCAGTGCCTGGCCTCCTAACCAGGATCTCGTAGGGGGAGGGGACAGTTTCTTTTGGTGCCAGCTAGGATTATTGCTGCCGCTGCCTGAGGGGAGGTGTGCTTCCTGAGGTGACGTGCACAGCAGGAGGCTCGGTGCAGCCCTTATAAGTTCTACCACCAACTCCCAGCCCCCATCCGGGATCTGGATTGCGTTGGGGGAGGGATCAGGTTCTCTTGGCGCTGGCCTGAATTCGCGCTTCTGCTGCCAGAAGGGTCAGGTGTTGCTGGAAATGAGTTGTGCGCTCCTGCCGTGGGAGCGTGCTTCCCCCCACTGCCTCCACTACCACCAACTCCCTGCCGGGATTAAGTACGGTTGGGGGCTAGTTTTTCCCTGTTGGCACCTGGGAGTCGGGATTTGCGTGGCCAATGCTGGGGGCGAGAAGCGCCGTGGAAATGAGGTATGTGCCCACACTCGTGCAGCCTAGATCGAAGTGAGCGTCCCTGGCGACTCCCCGCCATTATGGCGCAGGGCTGGAAGCTGTTTATTCCCTTGTGAAACCTGGGTTCGGGATTTAGGCTACCCAGCGGTTATATACGGAGTGAGTTTTTCACTCCAAGTGCGGTTAAACATTCTTTCTCTCTTCTCCAGAGAGAGTTCTATGAGCATGTTCACTTTCTCTGTCTCTTCCCTTTGTCTCTCGGGCTCCGCACGCTTGCCCCGTGTTGGGCTGGCGCTCCCGCTTCTCTTGCCTGTCTCGGGCCGGCCTCTTTTCCAATCTTCCCAGTTGACACTCACTCACTCAGGCATCTTTGAGGTTGTTTTATTTCTGCAGTCTGTATTTTCTCATTCCACTCTTTTTTTTTTTTAATGTTTTTATTTATTTATTTATTGGAGAGACAGGGAGAGATAGCACGAGCCGGGGAGGGTCAGAGACAGAGGGAGATACAGAATCCAGAGCAGGCTCCAGGCTCTGAGCTAGCTATAAGCACAGAGCCTGACGCAGGGCTCGAACTCACGAACCATGTGATCATGACCTGAGCCGAAGCTGGACGCTTAATCGACTGAGCCATTCAGGTGCCCCTCTCCTCCTGCTCTTGCAGGTGGCAGTAATGTCCTTCTCAGTTCGATAGATGTGGCAGATGAAGTTTAGAGCACTCCCTTCCTCTCCGCCATCTTGGCTCCTCCCCTGATCCAGAGAGGAACCTTTTAAAAAGAGTTTCCTGCCTGGCATGGCAAATATTTCTTTGCCCAACATTTATTCTTTCCTTTTTCCTGTGAATGTATTTCCCCCTCTTTGAAATTCTAAATCTCTACACCTCTCCATAAGTCACAATGGCACCTAAGCATCATTTCCCTGATGCTCATCTTGTTGATGTTCCTATACTTAAGCCTTTTTTTCTCTTATGAATCTGTCTTATAATAGGTCGATTACTAGGCCAGCCAAAGAGTTGAGCACTGATGAAGAAAAATTGTTTCCTGTCCTACACATTCATTCCGTTGTTGAGAAGTGACCTTGGTGCTTCAGAGTCACAGGAAACTGAAGAGAGAGACTATGGGATAAAGAGGAACAGTAGCTTTCTGGCTTTACCAGACTGACGGGTCTGAGGCAGGTTAGCACCTTCAGAACTGCAAGGCCACCCAGAGGAAGGGGCTGGCGGTTTGTAGGGAAATACAGGATCCACCTGGTTTGGACAGGAATTGTTTGTGCTGCCAGTCCTGCTTATCTGGTTTTCTGGGGGGTACTGGGTACCTCATTAAAAAAAAAAAGACTAAGAGTTCTGTCTGAGAAGCTCAGCCTGTTAAGCATCCCACTTCAGCTCAGGTAATGTGAGGACAGTTCCTGTCTTCCTGCCTTGCCTCTGACTCTCCGCTGTCAGCATGGAGCCTGCTTTGGATCCTCTGTCCTCCTCTCTCTGCTCGCTCTCTGCTTTGGTGCTCTCTCTGTATCTCTTTCTTGGTGTCAAAATAAGTACACTCAAAAAAAAAAATAAGGGGGGTCGTAGCCTCATGAAAAACAAGGTTACTTAGGTTAATATCAATCCATGCAGTATTTAAATGCAATCGTTTTGATTTCTGTTCTACTTGGTAATTTTAAGCGATTTCAATTTTAGTCACCCTGAAAACCTGTAGGAAGACGATTTCATATTTTATTATGAGAAACCATTCAAGATTTACTAGAATCGCAACAAAAGAGCACAAAACAGGAGAGAACATACAGAAAATCAAAAACAACCTCCTAAAACGACAGGGTAACACCAAATTTCAGTGACAATAATGAGCACTTAGGTCAGAATTTTCATGTCTTGTTGAAGGGAGTTTTAAAAAGTACCCTCTAGGGCTGCCTGGGTGGCTCCATTGCTTGGGCACCCGAATTTGTTTCAGGTCATGTTCTCGCACTTCAGGAGTTGTAGCCCCTGTCAGACTCTGTGCTGACAGCTCAGAGGCTAGAGCGGTCTTCAGCTTCTGTGTCTCTCTTTCTACCCCTCCCCTGCTCATGCACTCTCTCTCTATTTACAGAAATAATAACATTAAATTTTTAAATGTTTTATTTATTTTTGATACAGAGAGAGATAGAGCATGAGAGGGGGAGGGGCAGAGAGAGAAGGACACACAGAACCTGAACCAGGCTCCAGGCTCTGAGCCAGCTGTCAGCACAGAGCCTGACGCGGGGCTGGAACCCAGGAACTTGAGATCTGACCTGAGCCTAAGTCGGAGGCTAAACCAACTGAGCCATTGAGGCGCCCAATAATTTTTAAAAACACATTCTATTTGGAAAACTATTTGGCAGTGACTTAGGAAAATAAAGTTTCTTACAGAAGGGCAGCCGTTTGTCACCTGAAATTATGTCTCTTTTCCATAAGGATTATTTTCAACTAACAAAGGAAAAACTCTGAAACCCAGGACAAGTTTCCTTTGTAAGAGACATTTGCATGACTGAGGGAAAGTTCCATGTGGAAGGGTATCTCCCTCTGTGCAGCAGAAAGAGGGAGAATGTGTGAATCTCCAGAAACTCTGCCCAGTGGAGAAGGCCTGGATTTTAATCTGGGCGACAACCAGGGGAGCCTCAATTACTATGCTCATTCACCTCCCCCAGTGCTTCCCAGGAGGATCCCATGTTGAGTTTCCAGAAGGATCCTTGCAGCTGCCCTCCCCCTCAGATTATCTCAGGTGGGTGGCTGGATACAACAGTGTTGTTTTAGTGAAGTGCTCCAGGGGATCCTGTGCAGGATTTTTTACCCCAACTCCAGGAATTCCCCGTCTCCCTGTTTCCAAGAAGGAAGACCAGACCCAAAATAAGCAACAGGCCAAAGTTGATTAGAGTATAAGAGAGGGAGATTGTAGGAAAGATCTGTGTATAGAGAGGGCATTAGAGGGTGAAAATTTGAGAGAGTTGGCAAGGATCTTTGTTTTATGAGGTTCAAGTCTCTCCCACCCTTTTTACCCTTCCCTTGTTCCTCCCCAGTCCTTTGTTATTGGCCTAATAACTGTAAGTGTCAGAATTGTACTCCTGATTGTCTCATTTCAGTTTTTTGAGGGGTGGTCTAAGGCCAGGCAGTTCCCTGTGGGTCTTAGATTTTATGATCTACTACTAATTTTTGGTTAGCTCTTTAGTCAAATTCCTGAGGGGAACCTGAGGGGTAGTAGGTGGTGTCTGTCAAATATTTAAGAGGAACCCTACACCTGAGGGGGTTTGCTGTGATCAGACACTCCCAGCATTGTTCTAAAAGCTTTTTCCCCACCCAGAGACCTCAGGTCCTGATCTTTCCCATCCTGCCTACTGAATCTTCTCCTTTTCTATCATAATTCTAAGTGGGGCCCAGGGATAGGCAGGAAGGCTTCCCATTAATTTATGAGAGTTGAGAGGGGCTGGGGTGGGTCAGTCCTCCCACCCCCAAAGCAGGGAAGTCAGTCTCAGAGATGGGTCTTCAAGGAGGAGCTCATAGTTTCTCAATTGTTCCTGACAGTAAGGCTGGGAAGTTGTACTTTCTCTGCATTTGAAAGTCCTGCCTGCAGGCTAGCAGTTTACCAGTGAAGAGACTGCTTTGCTGGCTTTTCAGACAAATTTCTCCTACTTGAGCTGGGATTTCTTCACAAAGATCTTCTGAGAAAGAAACATAGAAAAGAAGATGGAAGAAGAAATGGCCAGTTCTCAGGTAAGACTTGTACGCCTGACCAGAGGTCCTCTTGTCTTTTTCTCGGAAAATTTCACGCATGTAGAAATTGTGGGGACCTGGGTGTCTCTGCCAGTTGAGCATCGGACTCTCCATTTGAATTCAGGCCATGATCCCAGGGACCTGTGATCCAGCCTTGAGTCGGGATTCCCACTGCACTTGGAGCCTAGTGAAGACTCTCATTCTCTTCCTCTGTTTTTCTCCCTCAGTTTGCATTTTTTTCTTTCCTCCTCCCTCTTTCTCTCTCTCTTGTCCTTCCTAAAGAATGAAACAATCAAAACCTTGCAGACCTCCTGGCCCCATGAGTACCTGACAACATCCGTCATGACCTTGTAATAAGAGACCACGTGGCTGCACTGCATGTTTGTGTGTTACCATATCTGGGAGCAAAACATAGATAAAAAACTATGCCATGTGGTGTTCAGGGCTCAACTGAGAGGTGCCACGAAGAATAAAGTTGTTTCCTGGAATGAAAATCCTCAGTGTGAGAATCCTGCTACAAAAGAAATTAAAAAAAAAAAAGATTTTTTTTTTTTTGGTTCTGATGGTTCTGCTTTATGCTTTCACCTAATTTTTGAGCTTCTCAGAAATGATACTCAAGATCATGTGTTCAGAACACTCCTCCTCTGTACCCCAGAGGCTTCTCTCCCTTCTCTCCAACCTGGCTGCCATTGGGCAATAACACTTGTCACTTTGAATTAAATTCCTGTCTGTATTGAAAATAGTCCCTTAGTGACGGGTTCAGAAGGGAGGATGTTGCATCCCAGTTTTCTGTTGCTGATGGAATCTGGTCCTGGGGTTGCACTCAAGGAGAACCGTTCCATTTTGGGTCTGAAATCAACGCTTTCACCCCTCTGGGTAGAATAGGATTACGAAAAGGCACAAATACATATGATGGCTATGAGGCACAGAATACCCTAGAATGTTCCTGCTTATTAGAATGTGGAAAGGATACTTGAAAATATTCTAGATACTACAAGACATGGAAGCTCTATGTGATTGAAGGGTGTATAAACCACTGTATCCTTAAAGTTGTTTATATTCTGATTTACTGCTTGGGGGTCTCAAGATCGCACGGATGATCCTGTGTCCAGAGGTGTGCCTGAGGCACTGCGATCTATTTGTTTCCTGTTAACTGTTATTATATTATTTTACGGGACTTTATGCTCTCTGCCATGTTTCTCCCCTTAATGTTCATATTTTCCTTCTAATCAGGTGAAATGATTTTAGGAAGATTCCCTGAGTGATTTCCAAACACCATCACATTTAAACTGGAATCTTCTTTCTCCCCGTTTCTCTTTCCCTCTAGTTTTTTTAAAGTTTATTTCTTTTGAGAGAGACAGACAGGGAGCAGTGGAGTTGCAGACAGAGTGCATGAATTCCAAGCAGGCTCCACAGGGTCAGTGCAGAGCCTGAATTCTGGGCTAAACTCCCACAACCATGAGACCTTGACTGGAGCTGAAATCCAGAGTCAGATGGTTAACTGACTGAGCACCCAGGCACCCTGGTTTGGCCATTTTTGGTGAGGAGAACAAAGGCAAAAGAAATGTAGATAAAATTAAGATTCTTTACAACTTGCAACCCCCTGGGAAATACTGGAGACTGGCACAGGAAAATATTGATCAAGGAATGTACGACCGCTTTAATGTTAATACTTTTCTAGAGGCAAAAAGCTAGCTTCGCTTGACCATAGCCAGACTCTCAGGGTCCACTGAGTTTTCTTTTCCTATGAAAATCCCTTGGGAAACTTTTATCTCTACCCCATAGCTTAAAGGATATGATCAATGGCTCGTCACAATCACACTGCCGCTCATTCTATCCACCGACCCTGTCCCTGTGCTTTAATAAGATCAGCCTCGCTCACCCAAAAGGCCTCAAAAATACTTTCTTGAGCATTTATTTATTCCTGGCCCCCCTGAGGTCACTTTTCATGGGGCAATGAGGTTCTCACTTCCGTGTAGTAGTTGTAATAACCTCTGGGAGTAGAGGTTCTGAGTACGTCTGTCCTTCATCCCATAGGTTTTTATTATCTTTGTAGTTATGACACAGATATAGTCTTGTATGTACTTTTTTGTGTTTTTAGAAAGTGACAAATCACTTAATTAACATGTTTAAGCACCTTAAAATCCTAAGGTACCAGAGAGCACAAATGATGATTGAAACAGGCACCCGTTTCAATGAGGGGTGCCTGGTGGCTCAGTTACTTGTGTCTTCACTCAATTTCAGTGCAGATCATGATCTCGAGGCTCATAAGGTAGAGCCCAATGTCAGGCTTCATGGTAACCTTAGGAGGGCTCTTGGGATTCTCTCTCTCTCTCTTTTTTCCCTTTCCTGGGTGAGCAATCTTTCTTTCTCAAAATAAAGAAACATTTTTTAAAAGGCTTTCAAGGTGCCAGTTGACTTTCTTGGTTAAGATGGTTAAGTATCTGACCCAGGAACTGCGCTCATTAAAACTGGTTTTTAGGGGCGCCTCGATGGGTTAGTCGTTTAAGGCTCCGGCTTTGGCTTAGGCCAGATATCATGTTTGTGGGTTGGAGCCCCACGACAGGCTCTGTGCTGACAGCTAGCTCAGAGCCTGGTGCCTGCTTTCTAAGTCTCCTTCCCTCTCTGCCCCTCCCCCTCTCATGCTCTGTCACTCTCTGTATCAAAAATAAATAAAACATTTAAAAAACTGTTATTAGTCACCCTAATAATTTTCTATTCTATCACTTCTAATCTTATGTAACTACTTGCAAATGGTATGGATGTGTGCATGGAAGGTATAAAGGTAGATCGGTTTTGTGTGCACACCTCCTGACCATCATTCTCAGGTTTGACCCGGTATGAACATTGATTTAGGGTCCGTTGGGTGTATTAACCTGTGTGTCCTTTAACAGGAACTGACTGTAGCTTAGTTTACCTGATTTAAAATCTGATCTGTGTCCTGTATCGGATGCTTGACCAAAGATTCACGTAAAATGGAAGAATCATGTGTTCTTTTAGATTATTATAATTTGTATTCCATGAATTTATGAGAAACTGTTAGATGCTCTCTACTAACCAGGAAATGCTTTTAAACCTTGTTGCCTTTCTTGCTAGTCTAATAAAACTTATAATTGCTATGAATCCCATTCAGTTCCAAGTCGTCCAAGAGTTCTTGTCATTCAATTCTTCCTCTTTGTTATTGAAATATGAATTCCTTGCCTCAAAGACTACTGCCTTGTTAGAAATGTGGACACAGACCTTTCCCAGAACTCATGAACAGAATCTGCATTTGAATAAGATCGCCATTGCACTGCTGTGGAATCTGATTCATGTTAGAATATTTTAAGTATATTTGTAACTCATCAAAACTTTCCATTAAAAAAGAGACACCACAAGACCCACTCAGGTGAGCTTCCAAGTTCAGCTCAGGACATGATCTCACAGTTGATGAGTTCCAGCCCTCTGCTGAGCTTGGTGTTGACAGCTCAGAGCCTGGAGCCCGCTTTGGATTCTGTGTCTTTCTCTCTCTCTGCTCATTCCCTGCTCATAGTCTGTCTCTCTCTCCTTCAAAAATAAATAGACAATCGCAAAAATAGTTTAATACAATAGACACATGTAATGTCTTTCAAAACTAAACAGTTACAACATTTTTTTACAAATAGACACCGCCTGTGCCATTGATGTAAATGCAGAATGCAAAAGTATGTATGTCTAGGGGGTGCCTGGCTAGTTCAGTCAGTTAAGGGTCTGCCTTTGGCTCAGGTCATGATCTCATGGTATGTGGGTTCAAGCCCCGCCTCAGGCTCTGTGATGACAGCTCAGAGTCTGGAGCCTGCTTAGGATTCTGTGTCTCCCTCTCTCTCTGACCCTCCCCTCTTACGCTTTTTCTCTCTTCATACACACACACACACACACACATATATATATATATATTTATTTATATCGGTTTAACCTCAAAGTTAAAGAACATATTAGAGCATAATACTGTGTCCCCAATCGTCTTACTGCAGAAAGTAAGAAATTCATCTAAGCCAAACCCAGTACTCCTAATGTAACTGAATAACAAGACTTTAGTCCTTGATGAATCATAAAAATTCTACAGGGATGTCAGGGATGTCAGACAAAGGAAAATTTATTTGCAAGAACTAAGGAGATCACAAGGTATAACTTCAAAACTAGAGACTCACAGAGGAAGGGGAATGGTTTCCTTTTTTATTTTAATTTATTACCTTTATTTGAGAGACAGAAAGGGCAGAGGAGGGGCAGAGAGAGAGGCACAGAGAAAATCTCAGGCAGTCCCTGCACCATCAGCACTGATGCGAGTTCGAACTCACAAACGGTGAGATCATGACCTGAGATGGAACCAAGAGGCAGAAGACTGAGCCATTGTGGCGCCCCCAGAATGGTGTCCATGTATTTAGGGTTAGGGTGGATATTTAGAAAAGGGAGGCTGGGGATACAATTGCATTTGAGCCTTAAGAACACAGTTATATACATTTTCTGTCTGTTACATAGTAAATGGCAGTTGTGCTCCTCCTTGGGGTGTGATCTAAGTCTTAAAATGAGGTCGAAGGGAGCTCCTGGGTGGCTCAGTCCCTGATGCTTCCATCTCTGGATTTAGGCTCAAATGAGGATCTCACAGTCTTGAGATCAAGCCACAAGTCAAGCTCCTTCCTGAGCTTGGAGCCTGAGCGTGGAGCCCATTTGGGAGTCTTCTCGCTGCACCACCCATACTCGTGCTCTCTCTTTCAGGAAATATACATTTTTGAAAAGTAACTGTGTTCACTCCATGCTCTACTCTGATGTTCATCTGCATAGACGGGACTCAGGGGCTAAGCCCAAATTGAGCCACTTCAGTGCTTCCCCAGGGCAGTCATTACCTTATGTATTTCCACCACAGCACATTGAGCTCATGGGTGTTTTCCCTGCAGTAAAAGGGAGGTGTAAATAAGAGGCTAAGAAAAATGAGGGATTGAGATGTGGGCACATGCAGGTAAGCAGTGCAGATCGGGACATGGGGTTCAGCTGGTGATATGATCTCCCTCCTGCATCTTAGGTACCATTAGGACCTCCTGCTGTGTCGACTTGGTAACTGTGGTGTTTGTTGCAGGGACTGCTGACCTTCAGGGATGTGGCCGTCGAATTCTCTCAGGAGGAGTCGGGATGCCTGAACCACAGCCAGTGGGAACTGTACAGAGATGTGATGTTAGAGACCTACGGACACCTCGTCTTCTTGGGTGAGGCTAACTCCTTCTAGATTTCCAAGCCCCACTCAAGGGTTTTGTTCCTTCCTGTGGAGACTGTCTCTTAGAAGCTTTCTCTCGCATGCCTGGGATTCAAATCCCTACAGTAGAGAAAGAAGGAGGGGTTGGCAGATGTAGAGAAAAGTCTTCATGAGGTTGCCTTTCAGGTGAGATTTCCCTTCCTTAGAGTCACATCATCATTTCATAGATGGATGGCATTTCTAAGTAGTGAGTGGCATAAAATGATATTTCCATCTTCAATAGAATTTTTACTCATGGTGGTCGTGGTAAGACTCAGAAGTGGAGATCAGGATGCGAAACTTGGAAATCCATCCTGTGTTTTCCAAAGGGGCTATTGGGCAACAGCATTTGGGCATGATTTTCCAGAATTCCAGAATGTCCTCTTTTCTCTACTGAGTCCAATACTGGGTTGAAAGGTAGAATCTCCAGCAATAGTCTATTCTTTTGATCTAACAAACAGGTCTTGTTGTGTCAAAGCCAGACCTGGTCATCTTTTTGGAACAAAAGAGGGAACTGAGGGATGTGAAGAGAAAGGAGACAGTAGCCTCATATCCAGGTAAGTGGGAACGGATGAGGCAGATGACAGAGCTGAAGTACAAATGTGAAAGATGACGAAAGACCATAAATGTGATTTGAGCAGCCATTCTGGAATGGAAATCAGTTTGTAAAACCTAGTTTTATGTCAATACGTTTCACAGAGGCACATCTGCTTTCCAATACATCACACCCTCACAAATCTCTAAGGATTCTCCTTCAGTTCCACTTAAAGGTCCTTCACGTCTACAGTGAGGGCCTCCATAATCTCATTGGCTCTCCATTGCTTTGAGAGCTTGGGGTATTCTCTTTGTTTCTGAGGAAGTCTATATTGGTTCATTTCTGAGTGTTTGCCTTGAGTGAGAAGTGCTTCAGGGTAGCGGTAGGCATATTGGAATTTGGTGCAGAAATCCCAGGAACACTGGGGACAGAGCCCATCTAAATTCTGCGTAATGCTTTCCAATATATGGAGGCTTTAATCCTAATCACACAAAATTAAGACCCACGAGG
>PJEM01017148.1:0-23075 GCA_004023845.1 Helogale parvula | reverse complement strand
CAGTATATAAAATGCTGTGTTGTGACAGGTATCAACTATCCATTAGATACTGAATCAATTTTTCTTAAGCACTACTAACTGCTTGCTTTTCTTGAAGCTAGATCATTCTGAAAATTTCCTGTTAGACCTATGAGTGCAAACATATGGTATCTGTCCTTCTCTGCCTGACTTATTTCGCTTAGCATGACACCCTCAAGGTTCATCCACTTTCCTACAAATGGCCATATTTCATTCATTCTCATTTCCATGTAGTACTCCATTGTGTATATATACCACATCTTCTTGATCTATTCATCAGGTGATGGACATTTAGGCTTTTTCCATGATTTGGCTATTGTTGACATTGCTGCTATGAACATTGGGGTACATGTGCTCCTATGCCTCAGCATTTCTGTATCTCTTGGGTAAATCCCTAGCAGGGCTATTGCTGGGTCATAAGGGAGTTCTATGGATGGGATCTCTCTCTATATATATAGTTTTGCAACATGCTTTTAAAATTACTAAATTTCATGGGCCTTTCCCATGACAGTCCTTATAAATATAGTCCTCAAAAAATCTGTATAAAAATCTAGAACATGATTGTGAAATTTAAATTTTGCCTTTCTGGTTAACATTTAGTTTATTTCTAATTACTTGATATCAAGCCATGATACAACAAATGCTTTATACATATTTCTTTGTACAAGTACAGGTATTTCTGAAATATAGATTACTAGATAAAGTGCTGTTGGGTCAAAGGATTTTAAATATTGAAGTTACCCTCTAAAAAAGGAAAGAGAGGAGCACCTGGATGGCTCAGCCAGTTATGCATCTGACTTTGGCTCAGGTCATGATCTCATGGTTCATGAGTTTGAGCCCCACATCAGGCTCTGTGTTGACAGCTTGGACCCTGGAGCCTGCTTCCGATTCTGTGTCTCCCCATCTCTCTATCCCTCCCCCACTCTTTCTCAAAAAGAATAAATAAAACATTAAAAAATTTTAAAGGAAGAGAAAAAAGCCCTATCTAAACTTACTCTTATCATAGTTCAACTGGTCAATAAGAATTCTTTCTTCCTGTCAATATTAAATACTACTTTTTATTTCAGCCAATCTGATTTTTTTTAACCAGGTAAAGTTATTCCCTAATTGTTAGTGAAAAGAAACATTCTTTTATAGTAAATAAGTTGTTTTTATTTCTTTTCTGTAAATTACTTTCAAAAATCAGTTCACAATCCTTTTCTTATTGATTTTCAGGAACTCTTTGCATAGTAGAGACCATGGAAGATACTCTGGATTGACTCACATAATTTTCATTCCAACCCACTCTGGCATGCAAAAATGGAAAGGTAAAAAACAGATTTGCCAGATTTTTCTTAAACTTGAGTACTAAACATAAGCTAGGAGTCACCAGTCAGATGCACTTACAAACTAATTAGTTCACAAGAGAGGGAAGAGGTAAATGTGACTTGCAAATGTGACTTGTAGTAAAGGTGGTATGGTTTTGGAAACAATGGCTGTAGTGTCAACTTTCTAATCAGTATGCAGCTTTTTGAAACAGGCTGTCATAAAGAAGGAAGAAAAAGTATTTATCTGCCACATTCTTCCATCTCCTCTCTCTTATTGGTCCAAGCGAGCTCCACTGGGCTTTAATATCCATGCATTTCTGGATTGTGTTGCACTGTCCTCCTGGCAATCACCCTAGGAAACTGAAGCTCATGAAAATAAAGATGAGAGCCGTGTGCTGGGTGAATGTGGTATATTGATTACACTGATGTCCTCGTTAGCCTACTTGGTTTTATATCTATACACTTCACAATGCGACTTGCAGTTCCTCCCATTAAGGGATAGAATTTATGTCTCCATGCCTTGAATCTGGGCTGGACTTGTAGCTTGCTTTAGTCTACATAATATGACAAAAGCAATTTTGTGCCAGTTCTGAACTTAGACTGCAAGTGGCCTTGTCTGTTTCGGCTCTCTTTCTCCTTAGACTCTTGGCTCTCCATGTCAATAAACCAGGACTAGCCTGGTGACTGATGACTTAGTCATTCCCAGTTTGTACCAGCCAACAACTGGCCAAATGCAAAAAGTAAAGCCACATAGTTAATCTGCGTATGCATGTGGGTGGATGCCAAGTCAAGAGAAGAATAACCATTCAACTAAGCCAGCCTAAATTTCTGACCCATTGAATTAAAGAAACTTGCTATGACATATGGACTGAAAGGCATTGTTGCAAATTAGTGTTCTAATTAGTCAAGTTCCAACGTAATAAGTTTTTTAAAAAATTATTCCTTTTAGAAGTAATATATGATATTGGCAAGTAGCCTTGACTGCTTTTTGTACTAAAAAGCGTTAATGTTCTCTTGTTTTTCTGTACTGAAAAAAGTGTTAATAAAACGTCCCCTTGTTTTTCATTAATTATTGCTTAATTTCCTGTGCATTGGGATGGATTGTTTTTTATAACAATAAAAGCTGATGGAATGTTTGCTTAGATCTGTCATCAAAAACAATGGACATATGTTACTTGTTTTATGGGCAGAGAGGTATTATTCCCCATCTCCAGGAAAAACACTCTTATGTGAAGAATTATGATTGCTTTTATTAGCTCTAACATAGGTCTAATGGTAGCATAACTAGGAATTTGGATCATAATTGATTCAGTATTTTCAGAAAATGGTCAAAAGTTTCCTTTGGCTTTAGAATTGTGTGATGATGTTGGTGCTCTTGACCCCTGTCTAGAGGAGACAAAGGGAGACGGAGTGTGTCAAGACCCAACCGAGGGCACTAAGGAAATGCCTGAAAGTGTTCTTTCTAACGAGTTCTATAGGCAAGCAGTTAAGGGCAGAAGAGAATTGTTATAAGCAGTTACTCAGCAATGTAAGTATCAAAGACAAGCTCTACATTTTCACTTCCTAGTAAAACAAAATATTTAAATGAATTTTATGAACTTAGCCTCACAGATGGAACAAAACACCCCTAAGTATTGTCTTTAACTCTTGTTCCAGTTCAAGATTTCTCAGCCTTGGCACTACTGATATTTTGAGTCAAGCCATTCTTTGCTGTGGGGCTGTCCTGTGCATTGTTGGATGATCCCTAGAATCCCTGACCTCTACTGGCTGGATACCAGTGCCACACACAGAAATGTCTTCACACATTGTCAGTTGTCCCCTAGGACACAAAGTGTCCTTAGTTCAGGAGCAGTGCTCCAAATCATTATCTTTTTGTGGTCTCTAGAGTTATGTATAGCTGGTTGGGGCTGCTGCAGAAAGCAATGGGAAAACCAAATTAGTGAGGCTCTGGGTTACCCAATCTGATGTTGATCAGACAAGCTCTAGTTTTATCTAGTAAGTCAGGTTTTATTGTAAAATATTTCAAAATAAATCGATGTGAAATCAAGTTTAAAAAATATCTAGGGACACCTGGATGGCTCAGTTGGATAAGTGTATGACTCTTCATTTCGGCTCAGGTCATGATCTCACAGTTGTAAGACAGAGACCCTCATGGGGCTCTGCGTTGACAGTGCTGAGGCTGCTTGGGATTTTCTCTCTCTGCCCCTTACCCTTCATGTGCACATACTCTCCCTCTCAAAAGAAATAAACTTAAAATATACCTCTAAATATGGAATAATATTAGTACAAAGATTCAGATATTAGCAACTAAAAGCCACTTTTCCAAGAAGAGTGTTTGAAAAGCATGCAAAAGCCTGTTTTATTCTAATGCTGTTGGTTATGCACCTTATGAGAAAACTTTTGGCCTCTACAGTCATAACCCAAGTTTATGGCAGCAACATCATCTGCAGTCAGCAACTCCAGGAAGAAATATAGCAACCTCTTAAGAATTTGAGCCGTGATTCCCATTCTTAAAAAGAATGCCTCTGGTCACAGAATTGGCTAATCAAGAGAGGACGGAGAGTTAGCAGAACCCACAACTGCTACCTACTGTCTGTTACTGGAAAAAACTCAAACATGCTCTCTTGTATGACTTGGAAAAATTAAAATACTAGTTTTATGATGAAATTCAGTCTTATTTCAGCCACAGAGCTCTTTTCCAAATGAAATTTTATACAGAATCATAATATATAAAACAGATAAAAGAGAAGTTTTACAAACTGAAGCAGGAAATTATGGGCCCAGAGGCTCAGGCAGGCCCTTAGCCTGAGCACGATGTTGGAAGATTAAGTCCCCACAGAAGTATAGAAAAGAATGATCCATATGAACATTTATGCACATATATGGTAACTATAGTCATTATAAGGCACCACATATAGAACAGGCTGGCCAGTCCACTCTGCTAGGTTGTACACCCATAATCTCTATATATGTATTTGATTTTCTACAAAGTTTCACAATTACTTTCTTGCAAACTTTCCTATTTCATTACATAACACATAATTGAGCAGTATTCTCAGTAAAGCACACATAATTAGTCAAACACCATTTATTTAATGCTGTGTGTATTTGGATAATAACTGATCCCTAGTTGATAATATTTTTTCTGGTTATAAAATCAACCTTCTTTCTTCACATTCAGAGTAGCAAAACCAAAATTATTCCTGAGTGCCTGACTGTTGCTGCTATTGTTAAGGTATAATTTACATAAAATGAAACATAGTTCTTAAGTGTTCAGTCAATGAGCTTTGACAGTTGGATAGGGCTGTGTAACCACCACCCAAAAGTGGATGTTGAACATTGTCATCACCCTAGAAATTTCTCTTGTGCCCCTTTCTACTCAAATTCTTTTCCCAAAGTAACCACTTTTTGAATTTCATCACAACAGATTAGTTTTGATTGCTTTAGACTTCATATACGTGGAATCATACACTACACAGTTAACCCTTGAAAAAAGTGTCTTTGAATTGCAGGGGTCCACCTATATATACATTTTGTTTTTGGCATATACAGTACAGTACTATAAATGTATTTTCCCTTCTTTATGACTGTGTTAAATTTTTTTCTCTAGCTTATTTTTTTGGCAAGAACACAGTATATGATACATATAACATACAAAATATATGTTAATTGACTGTTTATATTATCTCTAAGGTTTCTGGTCAACATAAGCTACTACTAGTTGTGTTTTTGGGAAGTCAAAAGTTATACATGGATTTTTGACTGTGTGTGGGTTGCTGGCCCTAACTCTTGCATTGTTCAAGGGTCAACTGTATATTCTTTTGGGTTCATTTCCCCCCCCCCCCTTGTTTCAATGGCTATAAAATTTACCTGCATTATTTCATGCATCAGTAACTGTTTCCTTTTCATTACTAAATAGTATTGCTAAGTTCCATGCAACCTTAAAAACTTCTCCTCATATACTGATTTGTGTATATACAGGATGGATTTTAAGAATGTAAATATATTTGTATATTATTTATTTCATATAATAAATGGAATATATTCATTATCCATTTATTAGTTGATGGACATTGGGCTCTTTCCATAATTTGGCATTATTGATAGTGCTACTATAGACATTGGGGTGTACGTGCCCCTTCTAAATAGCACACCTGTATCTTTTGAATAAATACCTCATACGCAATTGCTGGGTCATAGGGTAGTTCTATTTTTGACTTTTTGAGGAACCTCCATACTGTTTTCCGGAGCAGCTGCACCAGTTTGCATTCCCACCAACAGTGCAAAGGGGTTCGCCTTTTTCCTCATCCTCGCCAATATCCGTTGTTTCCTGAGTTGTTATTTTAGCCATTCTGACAGGTGTGAGGTGGTATCTCAGTGTGGTTTTGATTTGTGTTTCCCTGATGATGAGTGATGTTGAACATCTTTTCATGTGTCCATTAGTCATCTGGATATCTTCTTTGGAAAAGTGTCTATTCATGTTTTCTGCCCATTTCTTCATTGGATTATTTGATTTTATTGGGACAGAGAAAGACAGATACCATATGATTTCACTCATGTGGAATCTGAGAAACAGGACAGATGAATATAGGGGAAGGGAAGGAAAAAGAAGATAAAAAACATAGAGGGAGGCAAACCATAAGAGACTCTTAAATACAGAGAACAAACTGAGGGTTGATGGAGGGGAGGTAGGCAGGGGTGGGTTAAATGGGTGATGGGCATTAAGGAAGGTAGTTTTTGGAATGAGCACTGGGTGTCATATATACGAGATGAATTACTCGGTTCTACTCCTGAAGCCAAGACTACAGTGTATGTTAACTAACTTGAATTTAAAGTTTAAAAAATCAGGGAAAAACAGAATGTAAAATCTCTACTGTAGTGGTTTTTTTTTTGAACAATTTTTAGGTGCAGTCTTCATATGACACTTCACTGAAATTAAACTGGTACTAAGAAAAGGGTCTTTGTTTTCTAAATTGCTTTTGTTTTCTAAACGCATTTTAAAATCGTGATTTAAAAAAAATACAGAAAACCTGTCCTTGTGGCTCATTGGTGAACGTTATAGCGATTTACCACTGTCCTGTGAACATGATTATCAGCTTGTAAAGCAATTCGGCTGTGTAAAAATAATCAACATAAAATAAAATAGCTAAATTCACAGCAGTTGGTCTTCAAAAACATGTCCCTTTTGCATGAGAAGAATGATGTGTGCTTAATGTGATGTGCCTAATGAGAACAATTCTACCCCCTTGAACTTTGGGGGTGAAAATTATTTTGATACATCACTTGGGACTGCTATAAATTTCTTAGTGATAGAATGTGATAAAATCACACAGGTTTATAGGAACATTCTGAATGTTATTTTGTGGATAAGCACCAATCCAAACATTAATGTCGGCAAAACCCACCTAGTAAAATAGGTCTCCAGACATGTTCATTTTAAGTTAGTTGCTCCACAAATATTTCTTGGTGACCCGCTAGATGCTCTCTTGTATGCCCCAAACTCACGATAAGTCAATAAAGATCAACGAGTCACGGTTAGTGATATAGATCTATAAATTTATTACATGTTTTTAAATTCACTTTGTTCCCCTCTGCCCAACTACTGAGGCCTTATTGGAATAATTAAACCAAATAAAAAGCAGAGATCCAAGAGAGATTTAGCACATGCCTCCTTTCTTTTAAATTTTCTGCTTGCTTGGTTTTCCAAGGAATCTGTGTTAACACAAGGTGTGAATGTGTGATACAAAGGTAGCACACAGCCTTTTTCTGCACAGCAGAGTATAAAGAGAGATTCCTGGAGAAGTAGATGGGGAAAATCAAATGATTTTCAAGTTGGATGAAATTAGAGTAAGTTATTTCTAAAGCTTTCTCTCCCTCTTACAAGGTAAGATTTCTCTCCGCCTTACAAAATGGAGAAATAAGGGCACATATTTCTAATATCAGTAACCAGAAATGAAACCATCAGGTACATTTTCAAAAGTTAAGTGGAGAAAGACAAATATCTGCATAGTCAGATTCCTGTTTTTGTTTTACCCTGAGAACATATATTTAATTCATTGAATTTTTAATTATACATTTAAAAGGCACTATTTTACTACATGTCTAAATATTTGAGGGTTTTCATATAATTGTCATCTTAAAAAAATACTGTCTTTCTCACCAATTCTTAATCTCTATATTGTTTATCTGTTTCCCTAGATAGACGATAGATGGATGGATGAATGGATAGATTAGATAGATAGATAGATAGCTGCCATTTGTATTAGTTACCAAACCATTTCAGAACCTTGTGGCTTGAAATAACAATCATTTCTTATTTGTCTGGAGTCTACAGGTGGCCTGGGTTATTCTGCTGATTAAGACCTCAGCACAGCAGGGCTCACTTGAGAGTCTCTGGTCTAGCATGGGCCATCTAAGGTGGTTTTGGTGATCTTAGCAGGAACTTCTCACATGTCTGGACCGTGGCTGTACTGAGCCAACTCAGCTCTGACTTACATATTCCTCATCCTCCAGCATGCTGGGTGCAGACATGTTCTCATAGGGAAGGCAGGGAATCATGAGGGAAAGTAGAAATGTACAAATTCTTTTTCAAGCCTCTTCTTTTTTATCGCAATTTTTAAATTTCAATTTTTAATTTATATTCTAGTTGGTTAACATATATGGTAAAATTGGTTTCAGGTATAGAATTTAGTGACTCATCACTTACCTATAACACCCAGTGCTCATCACAAGTGCCCTCTTTAACACGCATCATCCATTTAGCCCATCCCCTGCTCACCTCCCTCCATTAACCCTCAGTTTATTCTCTATAGTTAAGAATCTCTTATGGTTTGCTTCTCTCTCTCTCTCTCTCTTTCCCCTTCCCTTATGTTCTTCTGTTTTGTTTCTTAAACTCCACATATGAGTGAAATTATGTATTTGTCTTTCTCTAACTTATTTCACTTGGCATAATATATTCTATCTCCAACCATATCATTGGAAATGGCAATATTTCATTCTTTTTGATGACTGAGTAATATTCCATTATATATATATATATATATATATATATATATATATATATATATATATATAAAGTCTTCTTTATCCATTCGTCAATGGATAGACATTGGACTCTTTCCATAATTTGGCTATTGTTAATCATGTTTTTCAAGCCTCTTCTTGCCCCATGTTTGTTAATGTCCAAAAGCAATTCCCGTAACTAAGCTTACAGTCAGTATGGGAAGGAATTGCCAAAATAGTAGGTATAGGAGAAAGAGAGAAAAGAATCTGTAAGCTTCATGGGAGAAACCCATTCTAACTAACTAGACACTCTTTCCACCTTATGACTTTTTTCAAAAAAATTTTTTAAAATATTTTATTTATTTTTTGATACAGAGAGAGACAGAGAATGAGAGGGGGAGGGGCAGAGAGAGAAGGAGATACAGAACAGGAAGCAGGCTCCAGGCTCTGAGATGTCAGCACAGAGCCTGACGCGGGGCTCGAACCCACGAATGTGAGATCTGACCTGAGCCGAAGTCGGAGGCTTAACCAACTGAGTCACCCAGGTGCCCCTCAAAAAATTTTTTTACCATTTATTTATTCATTTTTGAGAGACAGAGAGAGAGAGCACAAGTGGGGGAGGGACAGAGAGAGAGAGAGAGGGAGACAGAATCTGAAGGAGGTTCCAGGCTCCAAGCTGTCAGCACAGAGCCCAGTGGGGGCTCAAACTCATGAACCATGAGATCATGACCTGAGCTTAAGTCAGATGCTTAACCTACTGAGCCATCCAGGTGCCTCTTCCTACCTTATGATTTTTTTTTTATCACATCACCACTTCACACTTATCACTAGCTACGAGTAATTAAATAATATTTGCTTTCCTACTTTATTCCCTGCCATTGGCTTCTCCTCTATCCTCATTGGAGTGTCAATTCCAGTGACGCTGTGCTGGCATTACCAGCTTGTAAGAATGAACTGTTACATTCCTTGGAATTCTGTAAACCAGTTGACATCACATTGATAGCTTGAAACCAACCACGGCAGGAATATTTACTCCATAGAAATTGGCATAAACTACAAAGCAGATCTTTGATTTGGAGAGAGGAGCATAAGAAGCACTAATCATGCTTTCCATATAAGCAGTAGCTTGTCTGCCTTTTTCCTCATTTCTTCAGCATATAACATAAAATCTTTCTGTATTAGTGCTCAATAAATATTTGTTGAATAAGAGAATGAATTGCTTCATTCATAGACAAGTAAGTGAATGAATAAATGAATGAATGAATGTCACATAGCCAATCAGTAGCACATGGATCTAGATCACAGGCTTTCTGATTCTTGATCTTCTGAAGCTCTGATACACCTGCAACATCGAGACTCTCTACCTACCTGACACTAAAGTGGGGTTCAACTTGCCCCAGTGCAGCCCTCCACGTCTGTAATTGTGATGACCTCCTTTTGCTCAGAACTTGACCTTATGGACCTGGGTGATACAACTTGTATTCACTCAACTACCTGCAACTACCCTGCCACCCCATCCTATGCCATCATATATGATGATGTATGTTCTGCTCACCCTGCCACTCTAGCCTAGACAAATTCTGGATTCCTTCTAATTTATTCTCATTTTGTTAGGATTATTTAAGTTCAAATTTCCACAGGAGACTCAGTACCTAATGATCTCTTAAATACATCTTGAATTCTTCCATGCTTTCCATCTCCACTGCCACCGCCCCAGTTCCAGCCACTGTTGTCTCTTGCCAGGACTTTTGCAGTACCCTCCTAACTGATTTCATCTCATCCACTATTGCCCACATCTATCTATTCACTACTTTGGAGCCAGAGTGATCATGTCACACTCCTAGCTGCCACCCTAACTCCAACTCACCCCCACCCACCCCACTTAGATTTCTCAGATTTCCTCTTGCTCTTAGGATAAAGTCAGCTCTCTCTAAGGTGGCCAGCAAAGCCCGCATCCCTTGACCCCTACCTACTCTATAGCTCTTGAACTTGGCTCTTTTTGTTCCAGCTACTGGAGCCTTCTTTCGGGCTCATATCTTACAATCCTCCACCCCTCACAGGCTTTTTACACATGCTATTCCCTCTTTGTTTAATCCTCTTCCTCTTTGGCCCAGATTTTCCTCCTGTGATCTGGATCCTTATATTCATCTGCTTACTGGACACCTACTTCTAGGGAAGCTTTTGGCATCTAAAAAAAATCACCAAATGTCCTCCTGTTCCTCTAGTTCTAACTGTACCTCTCCTTCTGGTTACCTCTTCCATGCCCACCTTGGTTAATGGGACTGGGACTCCTTCTGTCTCCTGGGCCAGAAATCTGACAGTCACCCTAGAATCTTCCCCCATCATCACTTCTCAAGCTAGTCAGTTATCAAGACCTGTCAATTTTAATTCTTTAAAAGCTCTTTAATATCTCTTCCACTACCACTGTCACTTTCTTAGTTCCAATTCTTACCATCTCTCACTTAGCCTATTGCAATATTCTCCTAACATGACTCCCTCTCCCAACTTAAGCTTCATCCAGTCCATGCCTTACTCAGCCACAAGAGTGATCTTTAATTATAAATCTGATGGGGTGCCTGGGTGGCTCAGTCCATTGAGTGTCTGACTTTGGCTCAGGTCATGATCTCAGTTTGTGGGTTCAAGCCCCATGTCGGGCTCTGTGCTGGCAGTTCAGAGCCTGGAGCCTAGTTCAGAGTCTGTGTCTCCTCTTTCTGCTCCTCCCCTACTCATGTTCTGTTTCTCTCTGTCTCAATAATAAATAAACATAAAAGAAAAAATTTTTAAATAATTATAAATCTGGTCACATTATTCCCTTTGTATTAAATTATTTTAATTTATTATTTAATGTTGCCATCATTTTATTTATTTACTTTTAAGTATATTTATTTGGTGGGGGGGGGGAGAGACAGAGAGAACAGGAGAGGCAGAGCAGGAGACAGAGAGAATCTCAAGCAGGCTCTGCACTGTCAGTACACAGCCTGATGTGGGGCTAGAACTCATGAACCATGAGATCATGACCTGAGCCCAAATCAAGAGTTGGACACGCTTTATCCACTGAGCCACCCAATTGTTGCAATAATTTTAAAGCTCTCTTTTATTTTGTCAGTTATAGGGAGACACTTTTCACTTTTGGTAGCTTCTGGAGAAAGTGGTAAACAACAGGAATTAATCATTTTTTAAATATTTTGGAGAAAATACCCATAAAACTAGTTAGACATGGGGTATTTTAGAAGTCTATGACAATTAATTCAATTTCTTTAATTCTTACTGGTTCATTTTAGCTTCCCTCTATATTGATTAAGTTTGCTGTTACTCTTCTAAGAAATTGTTCATTCCATCTAGGTATTCAAATTAATAGACATAGAGTAGTTCATAACATTCTTCTTTATTTTAAATTTCTATTGCATATATAGTCTTTCTCCTATACCTTATGGATTTGTGTATTTGCTAATTCCTACTCCCCGTAGTCAGTCTTGCTGGACATCTACCTTGCTTATGGAGCTTTTCAAAGACATAGCTTTTGGGTTTGCTTAATTATTGCCACTTGCTGTTATTTCTGTTGTTCACAATTTCACAGATTCCTGTCATTGTTTTAATATTTCATTTGTCTTTGGATTACTGGATTTTCTCTCCTGCTGTTTTTCATATTCTTTATTTGTATGTTTAGATCTTTTTTTTTTTTTTACACTCTTTGGTTTCTTGCTGTAAGTATTAAAGGCTAATATAGGGGAAGGCATGGGGAAAAGTGTGTAGAGCTTCCATGCCCTCTCTTGGGGCTACACCCCCAGCATCTCCATGTGCTTACCAACCTGGAAGATCCCCAAATTACTTCCTTTAGGGTTTTATGGAGGCTTCATTACATAGGGATGATTGATTAGATCATTGGTTATTGGTGATTATGTCACATTCAGTCTCAAGTGGGGCTGAAAGCTCCAACCTTTGAATCAGATGGCTGGTTCCCTTGGCAACCACCCCCCATCCTGAGGTTATCCAGGGGCTCCCAGCCATTGGTGCTCTCATTAGATATTTGAGATTTTGGAAATCCCAACTGTTTTAGGAGCTATGTGTCAGGAAATGGAGTAGGGTCCAAATACATACTTCTTACTATGTCACAGGCATTTCATTACCATTTATTTCTAGATGTGTCTTAATTTAGATGTGTCACAGAGTAGGGCGGTGGGAGTGTATGACCTGACCTCTTAAATCCCTGAATATTGTCAAAGAAGGAATTCCTCTTGAGGCAAATTCCATGAGAACAACAACAAAAAAAAGATCATAATAAGAAAATCTAAAGTGCCAACTTCTTTCATGTGTTTAAATGTAAATCATGTCTATTCTCAATCCTCATCCCTCATCCCAAAGAAGAAAAGAACCTTTGAATGAAGGAAAACTGACACGCTAGTGACTTTAATTTATTTACACATTAACTGGACTGTTTTCTGGAAATATCACCTGGTTCTGGATACAAATCAGAGATGAAATTTTGTGAGACTTCGTTTACATCTGTTGTTGTTAAATAAGAGAATTAAAACCTACTTTATCAAATATGATTAGCTATTTATCTTGATTACAGTAACCTTATCTGGTTTCATTTTATAAATGTCACATTGTTTTCCTTGCATTTAAAAAAATTAAATTAAATTATGTGCTGGTTGTCAGATTAATTTGTTTTCAGCAGTTTGGCTATTCTTTTAAATTAAATACATAGAGACAATTTGATCATGATATCTAATGAAATTTAAGAAATTCTTTCTAATTTGTTGTACTTGAGTCTTATTTCATTATTCTCAAAAACAGAGCACCCAAATATAACACACACATGTGAGTGTGCATGCACACCACCCCCATAAGCATGAGTTTAAAGAAATACCATGCTTTCTGTCACACTCTTTGCTTTACAGATAAATTAAATCTTAACCATGTGCAAAAATTACAAATTAAGAAATAGAAGCAGCCTATTGATATATTATTTTGTTTTATAATTTACCATAAAATTAATAAATTTTGCATCATGTTTTCAGTAATATGCCTTACTAAATGCACCATGTAAGATGGATATTTCAATATGCATTGTAACCTATTTGTATAGAAAAATGATGTCTCACTTTTTTCTGGCAGATAAGATGTGTTTGGTTGATGAATTTAAAAATGAGGCTTGGCTTAGTCAATGGAGTCACTCAGGGGACTGTTCCATGATTTGATCTGTAGTTCTGAGATTTTGATTAAAAAAATGTATGTAAGGCATGTAACCTAATAAGGTTCCTCTGAGGAACAAATGAAACATCATAGAAATAAACTCAATATAGTGCTGAGCAATTGTCAGTGTTCAATTAAAACCAGTAGCTTTCCTTGGTTTGGTGTCTAGCCCTACCCCCTTTTCCAATATTTATTGGCATTTCCTCTGCAAGATCTTCCACTCCGGAAGCTTTCTGCTGTTCCCACCCTTTGCTGTATGACATTCACTGAAGCCCCTTGTTGTGGGTTTAGTTGTGTCCTACCCCTCCAAATTCTGATGTTAAAGTATCCCCCCCCCCCGATACTTCCAAATATATTTGGAGATGGGGTCTTAAAAGGTAACTAATTTAAAATAAGGCCATGAAGGTGGGCCCTAATCCAACATAAGTGGTATCATAAGAACAGATTAGGGATAGACACGTACAGAGAGGGAAGACCATAGGAAGACCCAGGGAGAAGATGACCAATTTACAAGCCCAAAAGAATGGCCTCGGAAGAAACCAATCCTGTTGACACCTTGATCTTAGACTTCCAGCTTTCAGAACAATGAGAAAATAAATTTCTATTATTTAAGCCACTCAGTCTGTGGGTGCCCAAGAAAACAAATACAATCATTTAAAAGTTGAACATCTACGATCTCAGAAATTACAGAAGTCTCTTAGGAAATGACTTAAATCTTTAGTTAGTGATTAACACTTTAGCATGGATGAAGGCCAAACACTGAAGTGAGAAACTGGGGACACCAGACTGAGGACTTTGGTATCTAAAGTTAATGAGGAACTACCATTTGTTTAAGGGAAGTGTCAAAGAAAGGGAGAAGGCATGAGAGTACCAAGTATATCTTTGTAACAAATATGGGCTGACCCAGCATATCAACTCAACAACTGATGGACTTTTGTAAGAAACTATTACATCAGTCAACTATGGCTAAGTAGCAACTATTCAAAATTTGGTAGCTTAAAACAACAGCTCTTTGATATTTCTTTTTTTGAAATTTTTTAATATTTTAGTTTTTGAGAGAGAGTGTGTATGTGTGTGAGTGGGGGAGGGGAGGAGAGAGATGGAGACAGAGGATTCAAAGTGAGCTCTGTGCTGACAGGAGTGAATCCAATGTGGGATTCAAACTCAAGAACTGTGAGGTCATGACCTGAGCTAAAGTCAGACTCTCAACCGACTGAGCCACCCAGGTGCCCCTAGCTCTTTGTTATTTCTAATGCATCTACAGATTAGCTAGTTGGTTCTGAAGATCTGGGTTGGGTCCTTCATGGCAACCTGGTCCACTGGTTGGTCAGCATGAGTTGATTGATCTAGAATAGCTTCGACTTGGAAAATTCAGCTCTCTTTCCTATGGCCTTTCATCTTCTGACAAGTGAGCTCAGGCTTACTCTACTGGTGGTAACCAGGATCCAAAAGTAAGAATGGATTAGAGCAAAGTCTCTTGAGACCCATGCTCAGAACTGGTACAATATCACTTTTGCCCCATTCTATTGAGCAAAGCTAGGTGGGGAAGTCTCTTGGTAAGAGGAGTAGCAATATCATCTTGAAAAAGAAGTATATTTAGGAAGGGGCATAGAATTGGAACCATTTCTTAACAGTAGCCCCCCTCCCTTCCTTACTCACAGTTTTATTTTTTGTGGTTTCAGTTTCTTGTGGTCAACCACGGGCCATAAGTAAATAACCCTCCTTCTAACCTATCGTCAGAAGGTCGATGGTGTAATGCTATGTCACAATGTCAACATCATTTACCTTACTTCAACACATTATGTAGGTATTTTATCATTGAATATCATCACAAGAACTACAATAAGATACTTTGAGAGAGGCCACGTTCACATAACTTTTATTATTGTATGTTATGATTGTTATAATTAGTTATTGCTATTAATCTCTCACTCTACCAGACTTATAAACTAAACCTTATCACAGGTATGTATGTATAGGAAGAAAGGATATATATCTTTATATACCCTCAGAGCAAAATGTGCATCAAAAGATGCAGAATGTGGAAAATTAACAATTACATGGGTTGCATTCCCATTCTTTTCGATATTCACTTAATGCAAACAGTTATTTTAAGTACTTGTTATTAAGTAATAATCACAAGAGACAGTTTCAGCTTTCAGGGCTCTTTCAATATTAACAAATGGGCCATCCAGATTTGCAAGCATACCTTCTCTATGGGGAATATATCTTTGCATTGACTTATCCTACATGCTTCTCAGTGCACTACTGTCTCCCATCACTATCCTCCACCCTCTTTCCTCAAAAGTACCATCCCTCTTCCAAGACACTACCTGTCCCCTTTGAACAGCACACTTTCATCTTCTCTCAGACTTTGCACCCTCTGTTACTTAACAATGGTCTCCAAGTTTTATATGAAGTAATCAGCAGTTACACAATAAAAGGTACAAATATTAAAAATCAGAAATATTCAAAATTCATACAACTGTTTTCCAATGATATAACTTCATGCCTGCAACAAATAGGAAACTCAGCTAAAAATGCTAACAGCTCAGAAATCTCAGTTAAATGGATAGAAACATGATAAACATATATAAGATGTATGTGTGGTGTATTAACTCCACTTCTGGTTAGACACTCCTCTCCATCAAATTTTCAAAGACATTGGAAACAATTATGTATCAGTTTAGTCAATACTATTTATTAGTCAATTGTTATATTTAATTAATGAATTTTGATCTCTTAATGTATCCTAGACTGTGAGAATTTAATTAAATGTCTTGTTACACATGAGCTCTTGTCAATATTTTTTAAATTGCTTGTATTGTCTTAGGACCAATAGTTTACATACACATATTCATGACTTTTATGGCTTCAACATAAGACAGTATTGTCTCATTCTATAATTTTTAGCATTAATTCTACTTTTCAGATATTAAGATTCCATTGTTTGCTTTTCTCAATATATATTTATCCACCTGTTTGCATCTATTAACACAAAGTGTTTCAAAATTACCATCCTTATTAAATGTCTTTTTTAATGTTTATTTTTGAGAGAAAGTTAGTGGGGGAGGGGCAGAGAGAGAGGGAGACAAAGACTTCCAAGCAGGCTCCACGCTGTCAGCACAGAACCTGATGTGGGGCTCAAACCCATGAACCATGAGGTCATGACCTGAGCTGAAATCAAGAATCAGACATTTAACTGATTGAGTCAGACATATGCCCCTTTAGTAAGTATCTTAATTTTAGATTAAAGTGGAAATAAACCACCTTTTCAACATATACTAAAAACTGATAAAATATAGTACCCATTCCCCCATCCCATCTCTTTCTTTCCCTCTCTTTCTGTCTCTCTGTCTCTCTCTATCTCTCACTCTTTCTCACATACACAACTATTAACCAACTAGAAGTAGAGGAATCTGTTTGAGAAAGAGTACTTCCAGAAAAACATAATAATTACTACATGCTAGCTGTGAAAACTTTAAAATTTATTCAGTAGAATAAATTCTTACAGTCTTAGTGACCATTTATACTTTTATAAAGTTTTATCTAACTTTCCAGTTATCTTACAACATAAGAAAGAGGAAGTGACCCCTGACTCTAGTCCTAAAAGCAAGGCTAGAGTGGAGAGCAGGTTGGATGGATCTAAAGGAAACTGAGCTCCACCCCCCCCCCAAAAACAAATAATCCAGTTAAGAAATGGGCAGAAGACATGAATAAACATTTTTCCAAAGAAGACATCCAGATGACTAATAGACACATGAAAAGATGCACATCACTCATCATCAGGGAAATACAAATCAAAACCATGATGATATATCCCCTTACACCTGTCAGAATGACTAAAATTAACAACACAAGAAAAAAGCAGGTGTTGAGCATGTGTAGAAAGTGGAACCCTCTTATGCTATTGGTGGGAATGCAAATTGCTGCAGACACTGTGGAAAATAGAGGCTCCTCAAAAAGTTAAAAATAGAACTACCCTAATATCCGGCAATTGCACTAGTAGGTATTTACCCAAAGGATACAAAAATACTTATTTGAAGGGATACATACACCCTGAAGTTTATAGCAGCATTATCAACAATAGTCAAACAATGGAAAGATCCCAAATGTCCATCAACTGATGACTGATGAATGGATAAAGAAGTTGTGGTAAAGATGACAGATAGATAGATAGATAAATGCAACATTATTCAGCCATCAAAAAGAATGAAATCTTGCCATTTGCAATGACATGGATATGGTTAGGGAGCATTATGCTAAGTGAAATAAATCAGTCGGAGAAAGACAAATACCATATGATTCCATTCATATGTGGAATTTAAGAAACAAAACAAACAAACGTGGGGAGAGGGAAGAAGGAGAAACCAAGAAATAGACTCCTGACTATAGAGAACTGATGGTGACCAGAGGGAGATGGGTGAGAGGAGGGGTGAGACGGGTGATGAGGATTAAGAAGGGCACTCGTCATGATGAGCACTGGGTGACGTATGGATGTGTTGAATCACTATATATACACCTGAAACTAAGTATTACACCGTATGTTAACTGGAATTTTTTTTTTTAAAACTTGGGGAAAAAGCACGATGAGGAAAATTATCCAGCAGAGGAAAACAAGAGGCCTCTAGAAAAAGCAGAAATTTAGCTAAGAGGTACTTGAAAGGTGATTCAGACCTACTGAAAGAAACTATTTGAGTCTATGTGAACTAAGAGACCCCCCCCAAAAAAAATACAGAAGCAAAACTCCAGAAGAGCCATGGCATATTTCAGGTGTGGAGAATGATTTTATTTTTCAGTCAAGGTTGGCCTAAAACAACAGATTAGAACATGCAATGAGCTACAATTCCTGGAGACTGTGAGCCATGTGTGATTTTCCTGAAGGGCCACCTGAGTCAATAATCACAGTACTTCCCGAGAAATTGTGCAGGGACCATTTTCTTTATGAAGAGATGAAGATAACAATGTTAGCACAACAGACTTACTGGACTCTCAAAGCACCTTAAAATAAATAAAAAATTGTCAAACACGAACAAAAAATTAAAGCAGCAAATAAGCTTTGCGGGTGGGGGGGGGTGGTAAAAATCAAGGTTTGAAATAAATATTTCTCTGAGGAAGAGAATATATAAAGGTTCTGACCAGAATCTTTAAAAAATATATCAAATAATAAATAAAATATTGCTAGAAAGTGTAATTGTGTTGGGAAATTTAGTATAAAATGTAAAAGGAAACACCTAATGGAAACAAAACCAAACAGAACAAGGCACTGGAAACATGAAACAAATATTTTCAACAGGTTTTTGTAAAACTTTCAAAGTGGAAAAAAAAAGGTTTAATGAAGTTAAATTTGGCAAAAAGAACTCTGACATTTGGCAGTTTCATGACAAAAAAACCCCTCAAGATGTAAGGAGAGCACAGAGCAGTTACTCCAGAAAGCAGAATACCAGAATAAAATGTAGCTGAGAGAAGCAATCAAATCAGTTCATTACAAAATTCAGAAACACCTCCAGGGAAAGCTTGTTTACAAAAAAAACGGATTTGAAGTTTTGAATAATTGCACTGGGCAGCTGAAATAATGGGTAAATCACCAGAGTGAGAAGATAAAATAAATCAGAGATGACAGATGATATATATCTCCTGGCTATAATCTTTGTTAACAATAGCTGGAAAAGATTGAGGCCATTTCCTATCCAAACTGAGTGATGAGGTGACAACCCGGCATGGGCTGGAAGAACAAATAAAGAACATGAGATTTGTTCACTGTGTTGAGCAAAGTTCTACTGGAAAATGAACGCAAAACCTTACAGGCCAGGGTAGGGATCCTGAAAGCACTAAAAAGGTGGGTCTATAAAAGATGCTGATTTATGATGAGAATAAACGAGGGAAGAAAGAGCAAAAGCAACCAGCTGCAGAGGAGACAAAAGCCTACAGGCAGGCAATTTAAGAAATCGAAGAAGAATTATAGAAAATGGAAATATGCATATTGCAACTCATGACAGGAAATTTGCTTAAAATTGAAATTAGGGTGCACCTGCCTGATTCATTTGTTAGAATGTGCGACTCTTGATCTCAGGATCATGTGTTTGAGCCCCACATTAGGCACGGGGCTTACTTAAAAAATCAAAATTAATACCTTTACATAAATAAAAGGATGCTTCTAAACCAGGGAATCTAAAACCAAATCCCGGAAAATTTGAAACTGAAACAACCCAAAAGAACTAAATTAGTGGGCAAACTATATTGTGCTGCAGAATCACCTAGATGGCTTGTTGAAGCAAAGTTAGCTGCAGTGCTTCTCTGAGTTTCTGATTCAGTAGATCTAGGGTGAGGCCTGAAAACTTGCTAAGGCAAGTTCTCTGGTTATGGTGATGATGCTGGTCTCACGGTAGCGCTTTGAGAATGACAGCTCTAAACAAATTTTGGATGCCTCTTAGAATTGCCTCAGCTCCTTGCAGACCTCTTCAATTAGAATCTCTGAAGGCGCCTGGGTGGCTCATTTGGTAAAATGTTGGATTTGGCTCAGGTCATAATCTCACGGTTTGTGGGTCTGAGCCTCACTTTGGATTTTGTGCTGACAGCTCAGGCCCAGAGACCCCTTCAGACTCTGTGTCTTCCCCTCCTTCTACCTCTCCCATGCTCATGTTCTGTCTCTATCTCTCAGTAATAATAATAAATAAAAACGTTAAAAATTAAAAAAAAGAGAATCTCTGTGTTGGGAGCTCAGGCATTGGTATTTTTGGAAGGATCTTAGATGATTCCAACACAATCAAGGTTGAGAACCACTGTAGTTAGTCAAGGTGATTCTTTTGGCCAGTTCACTGAAATTAGCAATATATTACCTCTACCAAGTCTTAGGGAGTCATTTGATTTATCAATGAAACAGTAACTGCCTCTGTTTGGGTTCTAATGAAGCTTCATTGAAAGACCCGAGGAACCACTTTGATGATAGCTCGTGAGTATGATTCAGGTACCAGAGGCTGCTACCACCTCTTCCACCCTCTCCATGTCCAAACTGGAGAATGCCCACCACCTTCCAGTCTGTCTGGATCTCCACCTGAACCCTGGGGGATTCACCTGCTTTTGCTCATCCTTCCACCTCTGACTTTTCCGGACCTAAGTAAATTACCTTGGCTTCCACCGGAATAAGGAACTTGCCTTCTGACTCTGCGAGGGTAGACTTGGGCACTCAAGCTGAAAAGTATTCAGATTCTCTTGGTTCAACAGAGAGAATCTTATCTGGTCTCAGATCAACACCTCTCCCTTCATCCCCTAAACCAATCCAAGTGGCTCTCTATTTCTAGCTTCTGCAAGATCTTTTTCAGCATCAAGTATATTGCGTTCCCACCACATGTGTATACAACACATACACACACATTTTCTGCTCACAGCAGTGCAAGAGACAATTCATACACTTCTCTCAGGCTTTCGATGTAAGACAATGAATGGGCAATTTAAACATTTCACTTGATTCAAAATCCTATATTTTTTTTCATTTTTATGGAGGTAATTAGAAATTTTTTAAAGTTTATTTACTTTGAGAGAGAGAGCAAGTGGGTAGGGGAAGAGAGAGAGGGGAGAGAAAGAATCTCAAGCAGGCTCTGCATTGTCAGCACAGAGCCCAATGCAGGGCTCGAACCCATGAACTGTGACATCATGACCTGAGCCAAAATCAAGTCAGACACTCAGCCAAATCACTCAGGTGCCCCTATTGAAGTAAAATTTATGGACAGAGTAATATACAGTTCTTCAGTGTAAAATTCAATGAGCTTTGACAAATGTAACATCACATAAATAGAACATTTGCATCATCTTAGAAAGTTCCTTTGTGCCTCCTTTCCGTCAGTCCCATAAACAATCTCTATACTGATCTCTATCACCACATACTAGTTCTGCCTGGTCTTGAACTTCATAGAAATAAAAGTACACATTATGTCTTTGTTTGTGTCTATCATTTTTTTGCTCGGCACAATGACTATGAGATTCATCCATATTGTTGTGTCTCAGAAGTTTATTCTACTGTGTTCCTGAGTAATATTCATTATTTAAAAATAACATAATCATTTTATCCATTTCATGTTGCTAGACATTTGAGTTATTTTCAAGTTTTGGCTATTTTCAATAAAATTCTATGAACCTGTGCAAGTATTTTTGTGGATATATGTTTTCATTTCTCTTGGGTGCATTTTCTCCCAGGAAGGCAATTCTTGTATCATACCCATAAGTGTTTAACTTTATAAAAGACTTTTGTTGAGGTTAATTATACCATTTTACACTTCAACCATCAATGTATGAGCATTCCAGTAGCTCTGGGTCCTCATGACCATGTGGCCAGTTGCTTTCATTTTAAACACACTAGGGGTTTGAGTGGTAACATTTACTATTTATGCAGAATTTTTTTTCAAGGTATGCTGACCTGAAATCACCCATATTTGACCTGAGTTATTTAATTCTGAGGTCTGTATTTACTGTTTTTAAAGCTTAATATGGATGGAAATCATCTTTTGAGCTTTAGTCTCCTATGCTATGACTAGACTAATTTTTTAGTTTTTATTTATTCATTTTTTTGAGAGATAGAGAGCATGTGCATGCATGCATGCATGCAAGTGGGGGAGCAACGGAGAGAGAGAGAGAGAGAGAGAGAGAGAGAGAGAGAGAGAGAGAATCCTAAGCAGGCTCCACACTGTCAGCGCAGAGCCTGATGTGGGGCTTGAACCCACAAACTGTGAGATCTCGGCCTGAGCCAAAACCCACAGTTGGATGCTTAACTGACTCAGCCACCCAGGTGCCCCTGGACTAGTTTATTTTTAATTATTTCAACCATGTAATTTTATTTAAAGTTTATTTATTTTGAGAGAGAGTGAACAAGTAGGGGAGGGACCGAACGAGACAGAGAGAGAGAATCCTAAGCAGGCTCCATGCCCAACACAAGGGCTTGATCTCATGACTGAGAAATTTGACCTGAGCTGACACCAAGAGTCGAATGCTTAACAGACTGAGCCACCCAGGTGTGCCTCAATCATGTAATTTTAAATGGTTTATAATGTTATGGAAATAAATAAATACCTTTTAAATAAAAATGATTTAAATTGCCAGAAAAGAGATATGAACTAGAGGAGAAATTTGGAATATGGAGTGTAGGTGGCCTCCTTTAACGTTAGAAGTTAAGTAGGAAACTGAAGGAAGATTAAGAGAGGAAGGTTATGATATTCTAGGTCAGTATTTAATGAACCATGATTCTGAGACTAGCTTGCATGTTTTTCTTGAGCATTTAGTGCATAATTCAAGTATAGCTGCTTCTGCATCAAAACAAAATGGAATATTCTTTTTTTAAATAGTTTATTTTCAAATTGGTTTCCATGTAACACCCAGTGCTTCTCCCCACAAGTGCCCCCCACCATGACCATCACCCCCTTTCCTTCCTCCCCCTCCCCCTTCAGTTCATGGTTCGTTTTCAGTATTCAATAGTCTTTCATGATTTGTGTTCCTCACTTTTCCCAGCTCTCTTTCCCCCTTCCTCTCCCTATGGTCCTCTGTTAAGTTTCTCCTGTTAGA
>PJEM01017147.1:0-23135 GCA_004023845.1 Helogale parvula | reverse complement strand
GGGGCTCAAACTCACAAACCATGAGATTATGACCTGAGCTGAAATTCAGTCACTTAACCAACTGAGTCACTGAGGTGCCCCTACTGATTTATAGTCTTCTGCCATTTAAAATGTTTTTCGTTTTTTAGGAGACTAAATCTCAAGAGACCAAGTCTTCAAGGTAGAATCTGAAGTGTTGCTTTGGTTTTTAAAAAAACTTGTGAGTTAATGTGTAAAACTAGATCACCCTACTTGTAAGAACATCAAAATGGCCCAAGTTTGACTTTTCCTAATTTATATATACTAGTGATTTTATTTTTAATTTTTTTTGACCAGCTGATAGTATTTGAAGATGGGGTTGTGTCCATAAAAACTGAATAAACACTGGAAAATGTGTCCAGCTTTTCTTTGAGTATGGCTTCCCCCTTGCCATGCTGCTCCCTACTGACTTTTAGAGCCACAGATCGTTTCAGCTCATATAACTAGATACTAGATAAAATGAGCTTGGAAATGCAATTACAAGGGCCAATTGCAATGACAACTCCACACTGGAACCACACTCATGGATACAAAGTTTTCCTCTTATGGGAGAATATGGGTGTCTTTTTTGACATGATCATATGGCTCTAGCAAAAGAGATTTTCATTTTTATCATTGTATATATTTTTTTCATTTTACATTTTTCAAAACAAGTAAAACATTAAAATGTTATATATAATTTATATAGACTGAAAACTGGAACCTAAAGTGAAAATGACTTGTTAAAGATTTCCAAACTCTTGTCAAGTAATTCCTAGGAAATAAAGATTTCTAGAAATGAAGAAAAATCTGTGAAGAATAAATAACCACTGATGGGGAACAAAAGCTAACCAGAAGTAGAAAAAGGTGAAACCAAAACACAACCTTACAGAGCTTGTAGCCAACATGCCAACGTCATCTACAGAGTAGTTTTATATTTATTCTACTTGACCAGGCCTCTTGGGTCCTTCCTCTGGATAAATATCTTTAACTAGTAAAGTGATTATAAATGAAAGCACAGCCACGAGAGTGACTACTATCTTAAGGGCTTTGAACCAGTTGGGATAATGTGGCAAGAGAAAAAGTTCAATGTGTAATGCTACCCCCAAACCTATTATTACTGTGACTATAGCTTCACTGAGCCTTTCAGAAATAAGGAAGGCAAACCATGAAAACATAAGAGGAGCTGTACTACTAGCTAAATTGAGGAAGTCTGGTTTGGCTGTACTGTCTTCTGGCAGAGCAAAACCCCATTTGATCCCTCCCAAGAAAGATAGGAAACTGGCTCCATAAGCCATCTGAGTAAAAGCTAGTAAGGGAATATAAGTCTCTGTCATCACCATGACCAGTGGTGGAGCAACGAAGGGGATTAGTCCTGCCAGAGTTATGTATAACACTGGCTTTGGGCTGTCAAGCAGGAAAGTCATGGTGCCTGGTGGCTTGGCTGGAAGGACTTCTTGCTTCTGCTGCTTCTTAAAGCTGCATGGGGAAGTATGATAGTATTGTGTCTTGCTCATATACACTGGAAATGATGAGAAAAACCAAGGCCTTGGGAACAAAGGGGAAAAGTTCTGCTGGAGACATGTCTTGAGAGAAGGTGTTTCTATTCTGCTGGCTCCTAGTTGGAATGTGAAAGGGTACCTCAGCATCTAAAGAGAAATCAGAACCAGTAGACAAAAACAAATTTTAAAGTAATCACAATGTCTTAATCCCCAATTGAAACAATACAAAAACAAACCATCTGCTATTAGTACATCAAACTTACAAAAAGATTACACTATACAGTGATGTTAATGCTAGCTAAGGCTAGCAAATAGTTATACAACATGCAAAAGAAACTACTGAATGGAAACCTAGTGATGTATTTTTTTCCTACCACTAATCTTATCCCATGAAAGAAAGGAGTATCTGAAAGAGGAACAGGTAAAGATTACACTTTTAATATCTGGCATTTTAAACTGCCTCTTTTATTTATAACTCGCAAAAGCAGCAGCATTAATTACCATGGGAACGCTATTTTAAATTGATAAAGCAATCTACCTTCCAATTTAGCTTTATAGACACTGCATACTTTCCATAGCTCCATTCCTTCCTACATGTCTCTGCCTACTTTCCTCTATAGGAAACCCATCTTTTAAAATTCAGCATGAACCATTCCCCAATCTGAATTAATGCTCTTATAATGTAAGTATCTTATGCACACTCCCATCATAATTCTCAGTAAATTTAAATTATGTTTGTCTCCGTATACTTGAGAGCCAGAACCATATTTTTTGTCTTTGTCTACTCCCCAGTGCCTTTCATGGTCATGGCCAAAGTAAAAACCTTTCCTGCTGATTCTGTGCTGTAATGAGCAGACTCCAGACTTCACCTAGTTAAAAGATGAACAATGACTCAAAAAGCAATGGATGAAAGAAAAAAAAGTTATTTAAGAAACTTGGTGACTCCTCAAAATGCTAGGAATGATTCCATCCTGGAGTCTTTTCTTCCTTTTGTTTGGAATGTTCTTCCCTGCTTGCACAGCCCATTCCGTCTCTTCTGACCTATTTTTAAGTGCAATCTTAAGTTTATTGTTGATACACCCTATTCCCCTAACATGTTATACTTTTCCAGAGGTTACTACTTGACATATGAAATAATTTGTGTTTTACCCACCCTTTACTGCATCACCTAAATATGTAAGAATAAATATTTTTGTCAATTTTTTCACTGCTATTGCCTCAGCAAAGCAGTGCCAGCAAATTTTGCTGAATAAACCAACCTTTGAAGATACTTGAGAAAACTTCTGGATGAAATGAAGCATATTGGGTCCAATTAAAAGTCTTGCTCAGGAAGATGGCAGGCAGTTCTGATTAATGCATTTTTACAGCTAAGTGGAGGAGCAGAATCAGAAGTATGTTGCTATGTACAAAACAAGACATCACTTAATTTTATTCATTTTATACATATTTTTTATAAGTAGTAACAATTTTTTTCCACGTAACACACTTTCCTTTGAAAATAATCACTGTGTGGCGCCTGTGTGGCTCAGTGGGTTAAGCATTTCAGCTCAGGTCATGATCTCACGGTTCGTGGGTTCGAGCCCTGCGTTGGGCTCTGTGCTGATAGACAGCTAGCTCAGAGCCTGGAGTCTGTCTTCAGCTTCTGTGTCTCCCTCTCTCTCTGACCCTCCCCTTCTCTCTCTCTCTCTCTAAAATAAAGGCAATAAAAAATAATTAAAAAAAAGAAAATAATCACTGTTCTCAAAAAAATCAGTAACACGTTACAGATCCTTTTCCTCTCTGAACCATTCTTTTCTTTTTTCTTTTTATTAATGTTTATTTTTGAGAGAGAGAGCGCGTGTGGGCAAGTGAGGTGGGGCAGAGAGAGGGAGACAGAGGACCCAAAGCAGGCTGTACTCTCAGCAGGGCTTGAACTCCCCAACTGTAAGATAAAGACCTGAGCTGAAGTCTGGACGCTTAACCAACTCAGCCACCCAGGCACCACTGAATCATTCTAGCTTTTGCTGTTGGGTGAAATGGAAAAGGTAATGCACAGACACAGAAGATCTGTATTTTACAAACACCTCTATAATTCCCCAGCTGTGTGACCTTGTGTAAATTGTTTCCTTGAAGTGCAGTTTTCTCATTAAAACTGAAAATTACAGCTTTTTTCACCTTAGTAAAAGTAGCAATCAATACAATTTAGCTGTGAACCAAGCACTGTAAGTATGTTTTTTATATGCATTAACTCAATTAATACAACAACATCAACTTAGTGCTGAAAGAACACATATAGCCTGTTAAATGAGAGTGAAGATTTTGAGGTCAATTTGTGTTGGGATCCTGGCTTCACCACTTACCAAGTATGTGATTTTGGACAAGCTATTTAACCTTGTTATGTTGCAGTTCACTCACCTTAAAAATCATTAAAAAGAACTACGGAGGGTCGTTATAAAAGTTAAAATGAAATAAAACATGTGAAAAGCTGAGATCTGTCCCTGACACAAAGTAAGCACTCAAAAAGTATTAAGTATATTCCCATCTTACACAAAGAGAAATAGTTAAGAACACTGTCTAACGTAAGCAGCCAGTAAAGTGATTGAGTGAGAATATGAATCTAGATCTGTCTTACATGAGTTTCATTCTTAACCAGAAGTATAGGTGTCTAAAAGATCCAAAACCCACATTTGCTACGTAATTAAACAATTTAATGAACGAATTTCCAGGTCACAGCCCCTAGGGCTGGGTAGTGAAAATTGTATACACCAGTCAATGTTTCCATTCTATAACATCAAGACCGAGGGAGGTAAGTTATCCCAGTCCTACGAATAGATCTTAGATGGCGCTTTTACACCCTTTCCTGACTTCCAAACACATATATCTGCAGGGCCCACACATTCACTGTTGCTCAAAATCACCTGCTTTTGGACCACCCCCACTTTAAATCTCGATGGTCTTCATTTTCGGGACTCTTTATGCACTATGACCACGTGCTTTCCAACTCTGGGCTGTTCAAGGGAAAGAGTGATAGCCTAAATCCTGGGGTCGGCAACTGGTGAGGAAATTAAGGGCAAAGACCCAAGGGTTAATCTGCTCAATTTAAGTGAAAACGGACGGTATCTCTACTGCCCCAAAGGGAAGACTTGCAAAGTGCAAAGCCTCAGAGTGAACATTTGAGAGAAAAGTGGACGAAAGGTCCGCGGGAACCTTTGCCCGACAGTGCCCGCGGCTTTGATTTACCCTCAACCTTTGGTGACCCCATTCCCAATCTTCACCCTGTGGCAGTCGCCCTGCTACTTACTTGCCAGCTTGGAATCAGGAGATAGAAAGCTGAGCCGGAAGAATGGCCAGGTATTCCGGAAAAGACAACTTCCGGCAGATGGGTGGTAACACTCCCGCCCCCGCCCCCTCCAACTTCCTGAGCACAGAAAAAAGGAGTCCGGGTGGGAACTTGGCCAGTGCTGACTGTTTCCCATGCCAGGCTACCCATCTTGGGCGATTCTTTTAAATCTTAATCTGGAAGTCGGTTTTTGAAGTCTGTAGGGTGCCTGAATGGTCCTTGAGTCTCGCTTCTAGGTTTCTCAGCCAACAGAATATGATCCTCTGAGTTCGGGAAGGTAGAGTCCAACTACTGAAACAATCTCAGAGTGATAGTGGTGTAGGAAGGTAGGAGAGATTTGGAGTCCAGGTCAAGAGTGACTTGACCAAATTGCTTGCTATCTCTGGAACTCCTAAGAGGGTTTCTAGGATCGATGGGTCTCATCTTACTCCGTATTAGGGTCCTGAATTACTAAGAAGAACAAAACTGTTTTTACTTCCATTCTCCATGCTTGGACCTGGAAGCTTCATTAAGAAATAAAGAATACGAAGGGCAGGACTTTTGCTTCTATGAAAGGTATGGTGATAAGAGCATTGGTTTAGGTTGATCTGACAAGCTAGATCATTCTTTCTGTTACCCTCTGTTTTAATTTTTATTTATTAGCTCTGTGACCCTGGACAAGTTTCTCTTCTCTGGACCTCCATTTCGTAGTCTATCAAAGGAGACAGCGTCGAGCAATTTGAGCGTTCATCTGAAAACAATAGAGCTTAAAGGGCCCACGCTGGTCAGTTCCTCCGATACCTCAGCTAGGTAATCTAGCTTCCCGGTTGCTGGACACCGTATTGCTTAGCGTCCTGTGCAGGATGGGCCCATTGCGAGCTCTTCGTAATAATAACCGCTTCTAATCGCGATAAGCTTTCACTTTTACTTCCCTCTGTCACGGCAGCGCCGCCCCTTCCAGTAGTGCGATATCCAATGAGGCTTTGGGTCAGAGAAACAACTTCTCCGCCCAGGCTTAAGAGCAGGCTCCGGACAGGAATCCGCCCAAGGCTGGGCGAAGGCCGTGACGCCAGGCATCAGGCGGGACTACCACTCCCAGCGGGTATAGCGCGTCGGGACCAGCCGCGCAGGCTTCAAAAGGCCGGCGGTGTGGCCCGCTGGGGGCTGGAATCTTAACGACACGCGCGCACTAGGAAGAGCGGAAGGTGGGAAGGGTCGGAAGACACAGGATCCTACGAAGCCGGTTTGCTAGTGCTCGTACGGGTAGTTCGGGGACGCGAGCATGCTCAGAAGTGGGGTACGGGAGGGTGAAGGGGCGGAGAAAAGCAGTGCACACATACACACCCACCCACTCATTCACACGCATCCAGGCCCTGAGTTGGGCAGGGGGATAAGAGGAGGAATACCAAACTCGGCTGGTCTCTTCCTCTCAGGCGCGAGTAAGGGCAGAGAATTCAAGTCGGCAGAGGGGTGGGGGCACTGCCTCGAGAGGCTGTGGCGAGGGGGGATGGGGACCACGCATGGAATAACTGCGGTTCACGCGGCGGAACGTTGGCTGCGTGGGGCGCCGACAGGGTCACCCGAACCGGGCTCCTGCGCTTGCGCTCCTGTGGGCGGTGCGAGGGGGTGGGCGTGTGTGAGGCGTGGTCGGAGGGGGGAGGGCCCGACTGGTCGTCGCTCCTCCCCCCTTGCCCCTCCTGGGCCGTGTGGGCCGGGCAGCCATTTTGGGAAGAGCTTTGTTATGGTTGTCGGCCCTCCACCTTCGCGGGTTCAGGAAGCTGGGGACGCGCCCTCATACGCCGCGTATGGTCCCTTGCTGTAGCTCCGCTGCTGCAGGGTGAGTAGGGGTTCCGGACAACGGGCGGTAGGGGATCTTGAGTCGTCCCGGCTCGGGGCTCCGCCCGGTGCTGACCAACCGGCTGTTGAAACTAGTTGAAAGAGGCTTTCTCACAGGTGGTTGGTATAGGTCGGCCCCGGGAAGTGGAGAGGAGCCAAAGGGCCCACGGTCCTGTGGTTCAGACGGGGCACCTCCCCCCGCGCGAGGAGCTTTGGAGTCGAGTGTTGCAGCGGCTTTGCCCGAGCGCTCTTACTTCAACTTTGGTCTTCGGGTCGGAACGCTCACCTGCGGCTCTCTGGCTCCTCTCCAGGCGTTCCGGCTTGTTGGTGGTTGGGTGGCTTGGTTTACGGGTTTCTTTTTCTTTCCTTCTTAAATTAGAACCAAGGGCTTTTGTTTTCCAGTAAAGGAAAACCTAAGGAGGAAAAAATAGTGTAAGTCAAATATGGGACCTCTGAGGGGAAAAGAAGAGCTTTAACCACCAGCGTTTCGGTTCTCCGTGGTAGCGTGGTATTTTCTTTGATTTAGATTAAGTAGGTATCCAACACCTACTGATCTCCTCCCTCCAAAAAAAAAAAAAAAGCTGGTTGATCTTGAAGAGTTTTAACAAGTTATTTTTTACTGTTTTAAATCTACCTCTCCCGTGAAATTTAAAAGAAAGGCTGAATCTAAAATGGCTGTAGCTTGTGAAATGCCCTAAGCTTCGGTAACTTAAATACATTACCATGTCTTAAATTTTTGGTTGTTTCTTCTACGACGGCAGCAGCTGAATCTTTTGATATTTTGGTCTTCTTGCAATTGGTGTCTTGAGTCCTTGCTAGGTGAAAACAAAGGTGAGGCTAAAGAAGTTTGCTTACTCCAAAAGTTTACGTAAGAGTGGGTGCGGTTGTGTGTGTGTGTATGTGGTTGCTTATAGTTTTGAAATTGTGCTACGATGGTAATTTTATCAGTCAACTTTGTGCTCTGAGTTTGGTTTGTCATATTTGTTGAAATACTTATTCTTAACTTTGATATTTGCTGCTTACCAGGAAAAAAACACAGTTAATGGTGTGGTTCATGTTTTAGTAACAAAAGTCACACGTTCCTGTGTAAATCCAATCCAAAAGTTAAAGTGATTGGTAGTCTTCAGAAGACTCAGATTTGTAATTTGACAGACTTCCGAACTTTTCTGGCCTTTTCTGTGTAATACTTGAAAGGGAATCAGAGTGCTCTTAAGTTTGGGACGTTGATTGCAACGCTGTGACAGCTAGTGAAACCGAACTAAAGATGTGGAGTGCCAGATTGTTGTGCCCTTTCAAACAAAAGGCTGTCTTTTTGTTTGCCCTCCTCCCACCCCCTCTTTTTAAACCATCCGATCCAGAAGTTTAACTGAAAACAAAAAGGCATAGAGTGGAAACCAGAAACAGATAACTTCAGTATTTGGGAAGGTGCTTGAGTTTCAGGTTGCTATCTGCCTAAAAGATAATAAAATGCTAATTAATGGTGAATGAGAACATGGAAATTAATAGTAAAATAAGCTGTCATCTTCCTTTGGGAGTCAGTTTCAATTTAACATACTACATTCTTTTTAAAAAAAGTTTATTTTTGTCAATATTCCTAGGATTTTTTTTTTCATTTCTAAATTATTTTGGTGATTTTTCAAGAAAAACATTGGAAGTGCTCTATAGAAATTACAAGTCAGCTGCTTTGTGTTTGGCCATTTGCCTATTGAACCCATAAACTTGGATGCTCAAAATGGTTTGTACATGTTGATATAAATATAAATATTTCAATTGATTCTGTATAGTTCTTGAAATAAGGGGAAATGTTAGGAAGTCTTTTTATTTTTAATAAATGCATTTCATGGGTTTTTTCATCAGTTTAAAAGCTTGGCTGAGAGGAACATATGCAAACATTTTAATAAGTTTGTAATGATAAGAAATCTGGGACACGTTTCTGCTTAAATATTTTGTTTGTTTGTTTATTTATTTATTTATTTATTGAGAGAGCATACACACAGGAGGAGGGGCAGAAAGAGAATCTCAATCAGGCTCCCAGCTGCCATTGCAGAGCGAATAAGAGCTGATCCCACTAACCTGGAGATCATAACCTGAGGTGAAATGAAGAGCCAGAAGCTCAACTGACTGAGCCACCCAGGCGCCCCTCTGCTTATAATTCATTTTTAAATTCTCTTATAGATACAGTACACAATTGTGAATCATACTTCAGCAGATTGCATATCTTTGTTTTATGGCTAAATTATATGTACTTAGTAACAGTGATAACTAATGTGCAGAGACCTAAACAATCTGTTTCTAAGTCATTGTGCTTCACCATTATGAGTCTTTATTGGTGAAAATGAGACTATGGGGGGCGGTGCCTGGGTGGCTCAGCTGGTTAAGCCTTTGACTTCGGCTCAGGTCATGATCTCACGGTTTGTGGGTTCAAGCCCTGCGTGGACTGTGTGCTGATAGCTCAGAGCCTGGAGACTGCTTCGAATCCTGTGTCTCTCTCTCTTCCCCTCCCTCATTCATGCTCTGTTTCTGTCTCAGTAAATAAACATCAAAAAATTTTTTAAAAAAGAAAATGAGACTATGGGAAAGATGAAAGGCACAAAAATTTTAAAGGGTATCAAACATAACTTTTGTAGTGGGTTATTTATGATTTCCCAAATAGATGAGTGGAAAAATCTAGGTGGTGCATAGATAACATGTTACTTCATATATGACCATAGTTGCCGTTGTCTGTTAATATTTGGTGAGATGAGATCTAGCTGTCCAAGTCATTTCTAAATCAGACTCTGATTTTTATTTCCCATTGTAGTGTGCCCAAAACAAAATTGACTTCTAACTAGTTAAGTAAAAAAATAAGAAAGAATACCTGAACCTTTTTTGTTCACAGGTAATCTTAACTAATAAGGTAAAATATTGCTAATGTTATGTAAATTGAATTTTTATAGGTGACTTCAGATATCCCAGGCAAGTATTTAAAGGAGTCAAATACTTATTTTCCTTTACTAAAGCAAACAATCAGCCTTTATTTTTTTTCATTTCAAGATATGCTAGAGGCTATACTGTGGTGCCAGTTTCGGTGTGCTAAGAGCTAGAAATTCCTAAATGCCCATAAAACATTTTGCCACCAAAGAACCACGTAGTTTAATAGAGAAGTGGAAAATGTTCATAGGATAACAACATAGAAAGCTGTCTTTCTTAAAGAAGTTGACTTTTAACATGCTTATTATGTTTACCTTCCTTTTCTGTGATAAAACTGCTTTGCCTTAATGTTAACCACATGTCAGGCTAGACTCACCAGCATGAACCAAATCTTAGTACACTTTTCTGAGCATGAGGTCTCTGTGCGGAATACATTTTGTTTACAGGAAAATCAAATTCATTTAAGTTTGGCAATACTTTAAATTTAGATTTCAAACTCATTTCTGCTGATTGTAAGTTTAAATTTTGTTATGTAAAAATTTCATTTCTGAATGATTGCTATCTTTGAAGTATGTTTTGGGGGATCTGTGGCTAGTTAAAAGGTAGAGCTATTTCAGTGTTACTGCTGTGTGTTTATGAATTTTATTAGCTCTACTTTTTAATTAGTCTTATGAGGTATGATGGGAAGGGCAGTTTATTGTGGGCTTCATAAGCTATAGGCTGTGATAGAGTCCAATATATATAATCTCATTTTCCCTCAGAATACTTTTCTAAAAATAGGTAATATCCCTTCTACAAGTGAGTGTACAGAGGTTCCAAGAAGCTACGTTATTTACATAACATAATGAGAGGTCTGGATTCAGGCACCTTTCTCTGATTCTAAAGCTCAGTTTCCAACACATCTGGTGCGGAGATGGCATGGTGTGGTAATTAAGGGCACCAGTTATACAGCCTGGATTTGAGTCTCAGCATCGCCACTTATAGCCTGGTGACCTTGGGAGAGTTTAAAGTGAAGTTTCTGTGCCTTTTCCTTCCTCTGTTAAATGGGGATAATAGTAACTTCTTGTAGAGTTACTGTGGCAAATAAATAATATTTTATAGGGTTCTCAGAAACACTTCATGCACTTCATGGGACTCTTGGGCACTTCGTGCAATTCATGAGGCGCTTGGGTGTCTCTGTCAGTTAAACATCTGACTTCGGCTCAGGTCATGATCTCATGGTTTGTGAGTTCACACTCACACCATGCTCTGTGCTGATAGTGTGGAGCCCGTTTGGGGACGTCACCCCTCTGCCCCAGCCTTGCAGCATGTGCATGTGCACTCTCTCTCTCAGAATAAACTTTAAAAAACGAAACCATACACTTCATAATTGTTAAATAAACTGTATGAACTTATCTTTAATGAAATGTTCTTTTACCAATCAAACGGATTTTCGTGAAATCTGAACAGAATGTTGCATGTGAAAGTTTTTTTTTTCTTTCCGAGTCATTATTTTTCTGTTAATTTTTCTAGTTTATCTGGAATGAGAATCTAGTTCTCACATACTACAATTGATAGTCTTTCAAGCTTCTTAATTTTTATCTTTCTTCTGTGTTTTTTTTCCCCTTGCACTTTGTTGAAGAAACTAGATTATCCTGCACAGTTTGCCACATTTGAGATTTTTCTGATTTCTTATGAATTGGTAGTTGGGTATTGAGGCTTAGATTGAGATTGGTGGGGTGGGAATGAAGAGAAGACTAACTTCATAGGTGATTCTGTGCATTTTGGGATTTTTTTTTCAGTGTTTTTCATATATCATTTTCTTAAAATTTGTCTATTGAGCAGCAGAGTAATTAGATGAGTTACTTGTCCTCCTTTGATAGGCATGTGAAATGGAGTGTTTGGTTTGCTGACTTAATATTAATTTCCAGGCAGTTTTTTCCTGTCATTTTTTTCTTCCTAGTATGTACTTATGGTGTTATAAAATTGAGCTGAGTATGCTGGGTTTGGAATGGTTTTGTTTTCTGGTTTTGGTTACTAGTGAGTCGTTTTCTCAGCGTATTTGGTTTGAAAATTTTTCTTCTCAGAACTATTTTCCCCCATTGCTTATGCCCCACTTCCAATTCCCTTAAGCACTTTATTCTTATCACCTATTGAATGCTCACTATAGGCCAGGCTCTTCTCTCCCCACCCCCCTGGGGAAAACATCCAGGCATATTCTTTTTTTTTTTTAATGTTTATTTATCTTTGAAAGAGAGAGTGTATGAGCAGGGGAGTTGGGGGAGACAATCAGAAGCAGGCTCCGAGCTGCTAGCACCAAATTCGATGTGGTGCTCAAACCCCTGAGCTGTGAGATCAGACCTGAGCTGAAGTCGGATGCTAAACTGACTGAGCCACCCAAGTGCCCCCAAGGTATATTCTTAACACTACCTGTATTCACCATTTAATCCTCAGCTTTCCAACTGTCTCTAAATTACAGATAAAGATTCTAAGAAAAAGAGATAAATAAATTGACTTTCCCAGAGTTGCGGCTAAGTACATGGCAGAACCAGCTAGATCCAGTCTGCTCTTCTACCTTAAAAGTAATGTTTGGATTGGAAGCCAAGTTTATTCTTCAGAAGAGATTTTTAGAAATGGTGGTAAATTGAGGCACCTGGGTGGCTCAGTTTGTTAAGCATTCAACTCTTAATTTTGGTTCATATCATGATTCATGGTTCATGTGTTCAAACCCCATTTTGGGCTCTGTGGTGATAGGAGGGAGCTCTCTCATCCTCTCTGCCCCTTTATCTCTTTCTTTCAAAAAAAAAAAAAGAAAAGAAAAGAAATGGTTACAATTTTTTTTCATTTTTTTTCTTTATGTCTTTATTTTATTTTGAGAGAGAGAGACAGAGTGAGCGGGGGAGGGGCAGAGAGAGAGGGAGACACAGAATCTGAATCAGGCTCCAGGTTCTGAGCGGTCAGCACAGAGCCTGATGCGGGGCTCGAACCCACGGACTGTGAGATCATGACCTGAGCCAAAGTCAGATGCCCAACCGAATGAGCTATCCAGGCGCCCCAAAAGAAATGGTTATAGGTAAAATGAACTTGAAGTAAAAATGTGTGTCTTGTGACACATTACACTACTGTTACACCCTCTCAGTTATAAAAATGATAAATTGTTTTTTCAATGTGACAAATATTCTGTTCCCTATTTGGGAGTTGGAGCCTTTCAGGGTCAGTGGAGCTGCAAAAATTTGATAAAAGTTTATCACTTTTGAATGGCTCATTTGTTCATAGTGTAGTTGATATAGTGACTTTTGAAGCAAGTGCTATAAAAACATTTTTGCTGCTTCTAAAACCTTGTGATTTCAGATACTTGCATAAATCTAATGCACTTAGTTATTTGAATCTTACGGCCAATAAATTTTAATGTGTCTGGATTGCATTAGGTAATAAATATATTTCTATAATAAACTATTCTTATTTAGAACTTTTGTGATTTAAGAGTGTTTAGTTATGGGTGCAGCCAGTGTTGGTGACCATTGAATGATGCAGTATTGGAAAGGAGGTTATGTGAAAAAGGTTTTACTCTTCAGAATTTTTATATTTTGTGAAATTACTTTCAGGAACGGTTATTTTGAACAATGAAGCAGAAGGTGGCACAGTGATTAAAGTGTGGGAAAATGGAAAGGATTCCTGTGTTAGACATTCTAATTGGGCTTTAAAATGATCCTTTGTTGTTTCTTTTGACTGGTTACCATTTTAACCCCCTTCACATGTATTCTTTTTGTGAATCTTAGGTGGGGAGGAAGGAAGCTGGAGAGGCTGTATGTATGTAAGTTGATGCACACATATACATACATACACATACACTTTCTGTCCTGAACACCTGGCAGTTGTGACCCAACTTGTGCCAGTCACATATACTTGATTGAGAACTTGCATCTGGTGTGAGAGATGCAGAGAAGCAAGTACAGATTAGAATCCATTCAATTGGCTGGTGGCAGTAGCCATGGCAGTACCCGTGGGGGAGTTTCCTAGGGGACTCTTCCTGTGGCGTGACCTTGGTTGGTGATTTTTGACTGCTTAGTTTTACCTTGGTTTTTTGCATGTTTGCAAAGTCAAGGAGGCTCTCATCTATTCTCTGAACTCCCGGTATGTTTCTGATAAACTATTTTTCTATTTAATTTACCTAAATATGGTCTTTTTTGCAGCCAAAGATCCTGATTTATAAAATTGGCTAATATAATTTGCTCTTTATAGGTTTTGTTTGTGACTGCCTCTATTTAGGGTAGTCTCCTAACTCATGAGTGAAAAACTTATATGAATGTATTTGTTAAAGACCATCTTAGACAAGCATTTTCCCTTTTATCCACTCCCAGTTTAAAAAAATTTTTTTTTACATTTATTTTTTGAAAGAGACAAGAGAGTGAGCAGGGGAAGGGCTGAGAGAGAGGGAGAACACGGAGCTGGACATGGAGCTCAAATGCACTGAAAGATCATGACCTGAACTGAAGTCCAACACTTAATCAACTGAGCTACCCAGGAGCCCTATATCCACTCCCAGTTTTTAAAAGCAGTAGTTCTCAACCTTTTTAAAATTTAGCTGGAGTAAGGCTTTTGCACTGTAGTAAAGCTCCCCCATGTGATTTTCTGTCTTTTCAAGATTCTTTTATTATTTTCAAAGCAGTACATATGCTGGATAGAATATTAGAAAATATGCAAAAATAAAAGCATTCTTGTCATCCAGAAATCACTAACATTACTTTTGGTGCACTTTTTCCAGATCTTTCTCTAAGCACATATATGTAGGTTTTTATTTTTATTTTATGAAAATGAGTTTAACTTATACCTTGCTTTTTTAGTTGGTAATACCACTCTTCATGTGAATAAATGTCTATTTCCTCTTATATCCAGGTGCTATTTAAATTCCCCCAGTTGATCTAAAGTACAATTATACAGCTAGTTTATTCGGTATTAGTATCCGATCCAAAACCTTGTTGCATGTAACACTTTATAATGTTTTTGTTTATTTATTTTTATTTTTAATGTTTATTTTTGAGAGACGCGTGCATGCAGAGGAGGGGAAGAGAGAGGGAGACAGGATCTGAAGTGGGCTCAGAGCTGATAACTCAAACTCACGAACCATGAGATCATGACCTGAGTCAAGACGCTTAACCGACTTGAGCCACCCAGGCACCCCTGCATGTAACACTTTAATTTCTTTGTGTCTCTTTAATCTAGCATACCTTATTTTCAGTGACGCTTGAGTTTGAGACTATCTGTCCTGAGAATGGTTTTGTACAGTTGCATTCTTTGTTGTCAAGTTTGTTCTTTTAATTCCTGTATCTTCCTCTAAAGTGTACATCTTAAAACTTGATAGATTCACATCAAAACATGTTTGGTTAGAACACATCATAGCTATATCTCATTCTGCACAGTACTACAAAACACAGAATGCCTGACTGGCTCAGTTGGTTAAGTGTCTAACTCTTGGTTTGGGCTCAAGTCATGACGGTTTATGAGTTTGTGACCTGCATTGACAGTGCAGAGCCAGCTTGGGATTCTCTCTCCTCCCTCTCTGCCCCCCTACTCTGCTCGTGCTCTTTCTCAAAATATTTTTAAATAAAAATATATATTAATAAAACACATAATATCTCATTTATTTCATAATGCTGAGATTGATTTTGGACTAAGGTGATAGTTGTCTGATCCATTGCTAAATGATGAGTCTTCTCTCCTTGTGATGAGAATACTTCCCATAACTTTTGTGTGTGTTTATTTAATTTTGAGAGAGAGTGACAGAGCAGAGTGGGAGAAGAGCACAGAGGAGGACAAAGAATCTGAAGCAAGCTCCAGGCTCTGAGCTGTCAGCACAGAGCCTGATGTGGGGCTCAAACCCACAAACCGCGAGATCATGACCTGAGCCAAAGTCAGCCACTTAACTGACTGAGCCCCCCAGACACCCCTTATTTATTTTTAAATGACTATTTTTGAGAGCTCTAGAGAGGAAGAGAGAGAGAAAGAGAGTGCATGCACATTGAGGAGAGGCAGAGAGAGGGGGACAGAGGATCCAAAGCAGGTCTCTGTGCCAACAGCAACAAGCCTGATATGGGGCTTGAATACAGGAACCACGAGACCACTACCTGAGCCAAAGCTGAATGTTCAACCGACTGAGTCACTTAGGTGCCCCTAAAATTCACACATTTTAAATGTACAATTCAATGATTCTTTTTTTAGTATGTTCACAGAATTGTACAACCGCTGCCACTGTCTAATTTTAGAACATTTTCATCACCCCAAAAAGAAACCTCATAACCATCAGCAGTCACCTTGCCCTAAGCAACTGCTAATCAACTGACAACCACTAATCACTAACCCCTTTCTCTCTCTATGGATTTTCCTAGAGTTTTTGTATGAATAGAATTATACAGTATATGGTCTTTTCTCATTTAGCATAATGTTTTTAAGGTTCATCCATATTGTGCTGCATATAGTGTTTAGTTTGTTTTTATGGTTATGGTCTGTTGTATGAATAAGTACATTTTATTTATCAAGTCATCTGTTGATGGGCTTTTGAATTGTCACCACTCTGTGGCTGTTTATTATGAACAATGCTGCTGTGAACATTGAGGTACAAGTTTTTATGTGAACATATGTTTACATCTTTCTTAGATCTTTCTAGGATTGTAATTGCTAAGTTATGGTAATTCTGTTTAATTTTTTGAGAATCTGTGTTCCACAGTGCTTGCACCATTAATGCATTCCGACCAGCAGTGTCTGGTGGTTTTGGTTTTTCACATCTTCAGCATCACTTGTTATTATGTCTGTCTTTTTTATTACAGCCATCCTAGTGGGTGTGAAAGAGTATCTCATTGTGGTTTTGATTTATATTTCCCTCATGGCTAATGATGTTAAGCATTCTCATATGTTTAGTGGTCATTTGTATATCTTCTTTGGAGAAGTATCTATTCAGATCCTTTGTCCACTTTTTAATTGTGTTGTCTTTTCATTGTTGAGTTGTAAGAGTTCTTCTTTAAAATTTTTTGAAGTTCAGTTGAGGATGTAAAGAAGCCCTAAGAGATTGACAATACTCATAATTTGGAAAATTTATCATAAAGATACTATTTTTCCCATATTGATCTAGATTGGCTCATTACTGTTCTTTTCTTTCTTTTCTTTTGCATTTATTTATTTTTGAGAGAGAGGAAGACACAGAATCTGAAGCAGGCTCCAGGCTCTGAGCTAGCTGTCAGCACAGAGCCCGACGCGGGGCTTCAACCCACGAACCATGAGATCATGATCTGAGCTGAAGTCGGACGCTTAACCAACTGAGCCACCCAGGCGCCCCAACTCATTACTGTTCTAAGCAGTGTCATAACAACCTCCCACCCCATGCTTGTTTTAAAATGTACATGAGGGGCATCTGGGTGGCTCAGTTGGTTAAGCGTCCGGCTTCAGCTTAGGTCATGATCTCATGGTTCGTGGGTTCGAGCCCCGCGTCGGGCTTGTGCTGACAGCTAGCTCAGAGCCTGGAGCCTGCTTCAGATTCTGTGTGTGTCTCTCTCTCTGTCCCTGCCCTGCTGGAGCTGTCTCTCTCTGTCTCAAAAAATAATTTAAAAACATTAAAAAATTAAAATATACATGAAAGAATAGCTAGAGCCTTCAATAAGGTATGTATGGGGGGAGGCCTTGGCCTAATCTATATTAAGATCTTATTATAAAGCCATAATTATTAAGGCAGGTGGTAATAACTTGGGAATCGATAAGTAGATCAGTGGAACGGAAGCCTGGAAACAGACCCATACATATAGAAATAATTTATAATAGAGCTGGCTTGATAAATCAGTGGAGAAAGAATGACTCGAGGACAGTTGGTTACTCACATGGTAAAAAATGGAATTGGACCTAGACTTCATACAAGATACAAATCAGTGATGATTGAAGTGTGAAATGTGAAAGGCAAAACTAAAACTCAGAAGACAACATAGGTAAATGATCACATTTAAATTTAGAACTTGTGTTCCTCAAAAGATAACCCATGAAGTTGGAAAAGATACTTGCAACACTTAAGATCAGAAGATTGGGATCTATTGTAATTTTCTTACTTCAGATAAGTAACAGAAAGATCAGCAACCAAAGGAGGAATGGTTAAGAGATAAAAATTGGTATTTTATATATTTAAAAAAAAGGAAACAGATGACAAAGAGATTAAAAGATGCAAATGAAGACCACAATAAGTGATCATTTTATACTTAACCAGCTGAACAAAGAATAACTGCCAGTCTGGCAATAATGTAGCGTGGTGAGGGTGGGGAACAGATGGAACTCTTAAAATAATCGTTGCTGGTGATGTAAACTGCTAACACCTCATTGCAAAGCAGTATGAGATTACCTTGTGATGTGAAACTGTACTGTCTGTGGTCAGCAATCCTTTCATTTATTTATGCACTCATTCAGCAAATATATATATTGAGCACTTAAATGTCAGACAGTGTTCTTTTTGCTTGATTCATTGGGAGACAGTTAAAGATAAGTTACTTAGGTAATCAGTGCTATAGGAAAAAGTTAACTTATTAGAATGAAAACTATCAACTTCCTTTTTTTTTTAACTTTCATGGATGTGATTTCTTTTTAAAAATTTTTTAAATTAAAAAAGTTTAAATTCCAGTTAACCTAAAGTGTTATATTGGTTTCAGGTATACAATATAGTAATTCAGCACTTCCATACAACATCCTGTGCTCATCACAAGTGTATTCTTTAATCCCATCACCTATTTAAATCCATCCCCCGTGGGGTGGCTGGGTGGCTCAGTCGGTTAAACCTCTGACTTCAGCTCAGGGCATGATCTCACAGTTCGTGAGTTCGAGCTCCGCATCAGGCTCTGTGCTGACAACTCAGAGCCTGGAGCCTGTTTCAGATTCTGTGTCTCCTTTCTCTCTGCCCCTTCTCTGCTCATTCACGCTCTGTGTTTCTCAAAAATAAACAAACATTAAAACAAAAATTTTTTTAAAAATCTATCCCTCCACCCACTCCCCTCTGGTAGCCATCAGTTCTCTATAATTAAAAATCTGTTTCTTGGCTTGTCTCTCTCATTTTCTTCCCTTTGCTTGTTTTGTCGTTGCTATTGTTGTTTTGCTTTTTGTTTCTTAAATTTCACATATGAGTGAAATGATATGGTATTTGTCTTTCTCTGACTTATTTTGCTTAGCATTATACTCTGCCTAGCATTATACTCTCTACCTCCATCTGTGTTGTTGCAAATGGCAAGATTTCATTTCTTTTTTATGGCTGAATGGTATTCCTGTGTGTTTGTGTATATATATATATATACACCACATCTTTTTCTAAGATTTTATTAAGCAATCTCTACATGTAGTGTGAAGCTCTAACTCACAACCCACCTGTTCCACCAGTTGAGCCAGCCAGTCACCCTTACACCACATCTTCTGTATCTGGGATATTCATCAATTGATGAATATCTGGGCTGCTTCCATATTTTGGCAGTTGTAAGTAATGCTGCTATAAAGGTGCGTGTATCCCTTTGAATTAGTGTTCTTGTATTCTTTGAGTAAATACCCTGTAGTGTGATTCCTGGGTCATAAGGTAGTTCTATTTTTAACTTTGTGAGGAACCTCTGTACTCTTCCACAGTGACTGCAGTACTTTGCATTCCCACCTACAGTGCATGAGGGTTCCTTTTTCTCCACATTGTCAACACTTGTTTCTTGCATTGTATTTTTATTAATTCTTTAAAGTTTATTTATTTTGAGAGAGAATAAGAACATGAGCAGGGGAGGAGGTAGAGAGAGTATCCCAAGCAGGTTCCACACTGTCAGTGTGGAGCTGGATGCAGGGCTCAAACTCCCCAACCGTGAGGTCATAACCTGAGTCTGAAACCAAGAGTCAGATGCTTAACTGAGCCACTGAGGTGCCCCTATTTTTACTCCCCCCCCCCCAGTAATCTCTGTGCCCAATGTGGGGCTCAAACTCACAACCCCAAGGTCAAGAGTTCCATGCTCAACCAGCTGAGCCAGCCAGGTGCCCCAATTTGTATTTTGGTTTTAGATATTTTGACAGGAGTGAGGTGATATCTCATTGTAGTTTTGATTTGCATTTCCCTGATGATGAGTGATGTTGAGCATCTTTTAATGTGTCAGCCATCTGGATGTCTTTGGAAAAATGTCTGTTCATGTCTTCTTCCCATTTTTTAATGGGATTTTTATTTTTATTGGTTTTTTTTTTTTGAGTATTGAGTTGTGTAAGTTCTTTCTATGTCTTGTATGGATGTGATTTCTAAGAATGCTGTATATGGTTTGTTATATGATATTGCCATTCACTTCTTTGAACTCTTTAAGTTATTTACCAAGGATCATTTCACAGTCTATCATAAAGTTATTTGTAGTGATCTTTTAGCTGAGAACTAGGTTATATCCTTTTTCTTTTTTCTTTTTTATTATTTAATGTTTTTTATTTCTTTTTGAGAGAGAGAGAGAGAGATACAGAATCTGAAGCAGGCTGCGGGCTCCAGGCTCTGAACTAGCTGTCAGCACAGAGTCCGATGTGGGACTCCAACCCACGAACTATGGGATCATTACCTGAGCCGTAGCCAGACGCTTAACCGACTGAGCCACCCGGGCGCCCCCCCCTCCCCTTTTCTTAAAATGTTTGTTTATTTTTGGTAGAACACAAGCAGGTGAGAAGAGAAAGAAGGAGACACAGAATCTGAAGTAGGTTCCAGGCTCTGAGCTGTCAGCACAGAGCCTGATGTGGGACTTGAACCCACAGACTGTGAGATCATGACCTGAGCTGAAGTTGAATTTAACTGACTGAGCCACCCAAACGCCCCAATCCTTTTTGAATTCAATATATGCATACCTTATTTTATTGTGCTTCACACATACTGTGTTTTTTTTCCAATTGAAGATTTGTGGCAACCTTCTGCTGAGCAAGTTTTTTGGTGCCATTTTTGCAACAGGATTTTCATGTCTCTGTCACAGTTTGGTAATCCTCACATTTTTAGAGTTTTTCATTATCATTATTATATTATGGTGATCTGTGATCAGGGAAATTTGCTATTACTATTATACTTGTTTGGGGGGGGTACCACTATATATTATTTTTAATCTTTATTTTGAGACAGCACATACACGCATGAGCAGGGGAAGAGGGGCAGAGAGAGAGAGGGAGAGAGTCCCAGGCAGGCTGCCCTTCTTCCCCACTTGCATGCTCTTGCTTTCTCTTTAAAGTATAAAACAAAATAAATATTTAAATCAATAGCTAGAAATGATTAAGCGTAGTAAGGAAGGCATGTCAAAAGCCAAGCGAGGCCCCTTGTGCCAAACAGCCAAGTTGTAAATGAAAAGGAAAAGTTCTTGAAGGAAGTTAAAAGTGCTATTCCAGCAAACACGTGAATGATAAGAAAGTGGTTTGGTCTTATGGCTGATATGGAGAAAGTTTGAGTGGTCTCAATAGAAGATAACCAGCCGTAACACTTCTTTATGCCAAAACCTAATCCAGAGCAAGACCCTAACTCTTTCAGAAGAAAAGTTCAAAGCTGGCAGAAGTAGTCATCTCCATACCAAAAAATAAAAGGTAAAGCACCAAGTGCTGATGTAGACATCCAAGGCTGGACCCTCCATCAGCAAAAAGATGGCAAGTTGAAAAATCATGATGGTTAGCGTTTTTAGCAATAAAGTATTTTTTTTCTTTCTTTCTTTCTTTTTTTTTTTAATATTTGTTTATTTTTGAGAGACAGAGAGAGGGAGGGAGACACAGAATCTGAAGCAGACTCCAGGCTCTGATCTGTCAGCATAGAGCCCGAAGCGGGACTCGAACTCATGAATTGTGAGATCATGATCTGAGTCGAAGTTGGATGCTTAACCGACTGAGCCACCCTGACACCCCAGCAATAAAGTATTTTCAATAAACTTTATGTACATTATTTTTTAGACATGATTCTACTGCACACTTCATAGACTACAGTATAGTGGAAACACCTTTTATTAAAAGGTTTATTTATTTATTTTTGAGAGAGGGGATCCCAAGCTGTTAGTGCAGAGCCTGACACAGCTCTCACAAACTGAGATCATGACCTGAGCCAATAGCAAACGTCAGATGCTTAACTGACTGAGCCACCCAGGCACCCTTAGTGTAAACAACTTTTTTTTTTTAAACATTTATTTATTTTTGAGAGACAGAGCATGAGCAGGGGAGGGGAAGAGAGAAGGAGACACAAAATTTGAAGCAGGCTCTAGGCTCTGAGTTGCCAGCACAGAGCCTGACGTGGAGCTTGAACTCACAAACCACAAGATCATGACCTGAGCCAAAGTCGGACGCTTAATTGACTGAGCCACCCGGGCACCCCAACAACTTTTATGTGCACTGTGAAACCAAAAAAATTCATTTGACTACCTCTATGGCGATATTTGCTTTATTGCAGTGTTCTAGAACAGAATCTGCACTATCTCCAAAGTATGCCTATACATGAATTATAAACACAGATTGTTACATTTCTCAATTTCTAAAAGACCCAAAAACCTTTACTGGAGAAAACTTACCAGGTGACTATATAGGAATTTTGTTTATGAATCTAAAATTAAACACAAGATTTGGTTAAAAATTAGATACTATTTTTGGATTTTTCCTAGTCTTAGTGTTATAATAGAGGTAACTTCTGAATTATTGCATCTAGGGCAGGTAGAAATAGAAATTCCATGGTTGAAGATGTATGCTTTAGACAATTAAAATGGGATGTCAGCATCTGAGAGAAATTATTGGAATTAAGTGAGGTGTATTTCATTGTTTATAAGTTTAAGACATATTCTAGGTTACATTTCAGGAACATTTGGTATACCTAATGTGTAGATATAGGTGTTCCATTTTTTTTAAAATTTATTTTTGTAATATATTTTTTTAATATAACACAATTTATTTTTTTAACATATGCAATTATTTTCCATCATTTACAATACAGTAGTTACAATGACACTCCAAACAGAAAAACAAAGTAAAAAATCAAAACCCCCACTTCTATTTCAAGGTGTTCCATTTTTAAGAGTGTGATTTATTTTGCTAGGAACTTTTTTAAACAGTATAATTCACAAAGTCACTTTAAATTAAGCAAATATATGGTAGGAATGAGTAAATGTACATTGAAATTCTTGATGTATGACAGTAACAAAAGATTTGTACTTAAAAATGAATGTATAGGCAACCGATAGAATGGGAAAAGATAGTTGCAAATGACATATCAGATAAAGGGCTAGTATCCAAAATCTACAAGGAACTCACCAAACTCCACACCCGAAAAACAAATTACCCGGTGAAGAAATGGTCAGAAGACATAAACAGACACTTCTCCAAAGAGGACATCCAGATGGCCAATAGGCACATGAAACAATGCTCAACATCACTCATCATCAGGGAAATACAAATCAAAACCACACTGAGATACCACCTCACACCAGTCAGAGTGGCTAAAATGAACAAATCAAGAGACTATAGATGCTGGTGAGGGTGTGGAGAGACGGGCACCCTCCTACACTGTTGGTGGAAACATAAACTGGTACAGTCGCTCTGGAAAACAGTGTGGAGGTTCCTTAAAAAACTATCAGTAGAACTCCCTTATGACC
>PJEM01017146.1:0-23152 GCA_004023845.1 Helogale parvula | reverse complement strand
TTTGAACTATGTAATCACCCATGGTATATAAGACCCTGGCTATCTTAATAAAGTGTGGCTTTTTACCAACCACCATCCACGTTGTCTGTCTCGTCTGTCTTGTCTGTCTTGTCCGTCTTCTTTTCTAGAGATATTTTCGCCGACACCAACCCCCTACTCGGGACCGTTCAACTGTGGTGTGTGGGCTGGTCCCCCGCAACCACCCATGATATATAAGACACTGACTATCTTAGTAAAATGTGGCTTTACCACCATTCACGTTGTCTGTCTTCTTTCTTATAGATATTGTGCCGACACCAACCCCCTACTCGGGACCTTTCGACTGGGGTGCATGGGCTGGTCCCCCGCAGATAAATAAGTTGATACACACACCGTTGAAAGGAATGAATCATAGCTATAAAGAATTGATCTTTTAGCATAGTGTTGAGATGAAGTATTAAGAACCAGTAGAACCCACATAAAAATGTTTCAAGAAAACTAAACAATATATTTTTTAGGCATCCATATGTAAGTAATATGATAACAAATAAAAGAAAGAAGTCATAAACATTACTTATAAAATTGTTACCTGGGAACTCTGGACAGAACTGAAGTGAACAGAGGCACAGAGGGAGGTATAAGTTGTTACAAATGTTCTATTTCTTTGTATGATTGTTCAGTGTGTAGGTGGTTATTTTATTACACAAGAAAGTAAAATATTTACAAAATAGAAATATTTTGAGATTCTTCCTGTGTATATTCTTTTGTCAATCATGGATCTCTCCATCCTGCCATATTTTGGGGACATCAGAAAAGTATTCTCTGTTGTACATAGACGATCAATGCAATGATGGGAGAAAGATTGAGGAATAATTCAGAGAGAAGGCAGGGAACAAGAGAGACTGAAATTCCAGGTAGAAACAACTGCAAGGCTAAGATGCAAGCTCACACATGAACTTGACAACTAGCTGTGGATGCAGATGAACACACACAGACAGCCAATTACAGCCCTCAGTAGTAAGGTAGGAAATACCTCTGCAACTCAGGTACTCTGGCAGTGATTGGGCTCTGTGTAATGGGTGACAGAAAGCTCCCATTGTGGGACTCCCGAGGGCCAGGCTGCTCCCAGAAGTGTGTGAGAATCAGTCTGGGGCTGGTGCCCTGTTTCGTTGGCTCTGGTTTGCTGTGTCCACAGGGAGCAAGGATCCTGATGCCCCTCGGAGCAAGGCCCAGGGAGCTGGGTCCTGATGCCCCTGAATACACAGCTCAGAATCCAGAGTCAGACTTGCTGCTCCTAAGTCAATGTTAAAAGATCAGGAAGTATGATTTATGCAGATATTGTTATATTCCCTCTGTTCAAAGAATAAGAAATCAATTGATTTTTATGCCCAGAGAAGTCCTCCTTAGGCAGACAGAAAAAATGGCTGGATTCTGAGATTAACATGTATGTCCCTCGGGTAGGAAGGACCACCTGGAGGTCATTCACACTGACATACCCCTTAGGATATTGGGGAAAGACACAGTTCAGATCTGTTGATCACCTACCTCCATGTCAGACAAAGAAGGGCAGTCCAGTGTCTTTTTCTGGAGATCATCAGAGCTAGAAGACCATGTCTGCCCTTATTGTTGTCCTAAAGGGATAACACATCTCGTGCTTGCCTTCTTTTTTCCTCAACTTGTCAGCTGTGCTTTTCGGACACAAGGAAGGGATCAGGGTTGTGATGCCTTTTTCACAGTCTCTTGGCTGCATAAGAGTTTTATACCTTGTTGTGGACATTTGCAATCTTGACAGACACTTTGTAAAGCAGACACTCTCTATCACCCTGTAACAGTCACAAGACCCTTCCTTGTGTCTCATGACCACAAAAATACTGTGTTTCTTTCCCTTCTGCTCCCACATGAGAATGAAGACCAGAGCATCACAGAGAGGTTAAGCAGCTGCCCAGAGTCACCTAGTCAGTAGTGAGCAGTGATGGGTTCAGACCCTGACCTGGTTGTGGAAGGTGCATTGACACTACGTGAGGTCACAGCTAGAGTCAGAAAGAAAAACCCATGGTGGATGTAGGATCTGCACTCTAATCTCAGCAGGTGGATGGCAGGAAGCCCTTTAGGTGGGCAGGAAACCACAAGGAACACATTTATGGGCAGTGTGTGCACCCTTCTGAAAGGCTACCTTCACAGGGCTGAATATAGACTTCCTACTGGCCTGGGCACTGATATCAGAAGATATGGCTCAGTTGAGAGGCTTCAGAGCAACTCCACACCCCTCAGTCAGGCTGGGCTCTGTACAAACTCCACAGTGATGACCAACTTGTGGCTCCTACCTACCCTGTGTTGTCCCTGCCTTCCAGAATGGAAGTGAACCCAATGCACTCCTTTTTGAGACATTTCCAGGAATAGAATCTAAAAATGGCCCTCCTGGAGTTTCCCCCTGCTGGGGCTGAGGCTCGCCACCCACCACCAATATCCAGAAATAATGGAGCATTGAGCAGGAGAGTCATTAAAGCAGAAAGCCTTACAAACTTCACTGTCCTGCTTGCCTTTTGTTTTTGCCTTCTCTCGAGGCTCTTCCTATGACAACCCCAACCCAATACAAATCTTATACTTTTTCTGGAGCATTCTGAGCATGGAACCAGTTTTGAATGGTCCCTGGGGAAAGTGTCTCTGCCTGAGAGCTAAGTGCTTCCCCAGGAAGGAGTAACTTGCCAGAAGGATCAGTGATATCTGCCTGAGCATGGTCACCATCTGCCATTTGGAGCAGGTAGCTGAGAGAGCTCCTACACTCAGCTTGGCTAATAATCCTGCTAGTGTGAAGACATGAAAAGTGGAGCCTGACACTAGGGCAGGAGAACTTTGGGACTGGTTTATCCATTTCAGTAAGTCTTCAGGGTAGAGGTTTCCCCTTCTTCAAGGACAAAATTTACCACCCAAACTCTGGCTGTTCCCAAAGCACCCAACCCTCCAGTGTGGAGGCAATGTGACTTTCACCATCTTCCCAGGTTTGTTCTGGTCTGTTCAGCACCATGCCCATTGAGCATGTGGAGGTCTGATACATTCTCCTGGAATAAATGGGAATATTGGTTTTACTTAGACTTTCCCTATGACGTTTAGATGGGGAACACACCTGGGCTTTGACTTACATTGAGTACTGTGCTGACAAAAATTCTTGACACTTCAGGCTTCACATCTGGCACAGGGAAGGTCCCACATCTCTGTGAGTCTCTCTGACTGGTGCTCAAGATCATTAGGCAAAGTGTGACCTATATAGAACCCTGCATAAGAAACCCACTAACAAGTGTTTTTGTTCTATGTGTTAGGTGGTGAAACCTATTTTATGAATATGACTGGAATTTTAAGAATTGTTGACTAATTAGAAAAGGTGAGTTGAACAAATACTGATTTTGTGGTGAAATATTGTTTCAGGTGAGTTGGAGGGAGAGGGATTGTGTGCGTGTGTGCGTATGTGCTTGTGTGTTTGTGTGTGTCTGTGTGCGTGTGTGTCAAGTGTGTCCGTAGTTCTTATGTGAAATACATCTTTTCCTGCTTGTCTCATTGGAAGATTTTGGAAGACCTGATCACATGTGTGGTTCTCCTTCTAAGCACCCCTGCCCTCTCTAGTTGAACCTGCTCTCTGCGCTTCCTCCATAAACGAGACATTCTCAACTCTTATTCAGAGAGAGATATGAGAGATATGACATGAGTAGGTTCTCCAAAGAATGGAGAATGGAGGGCTACTTGCATCCCAGGCTGTTCTTTGATGTTCTTTCATCAACTTCTGGGTCAGTGCTCTGAGCCTTAATATCCTGAAGGTTCACATACGCCAACACTTGCAGAGCAACCACTCCTGGAGGACCCTGCAACTTTTCATAAAGTTACCATGTTTCAACCTGGCCTGTTGGGTGCATATTGATGCAATAGTGCTCTGGAAGCACATCAGGGCTAGAACATGGTCAGGTCTTATGTGCAAAGTTGACCAGCATCGGGACACAGAATATGAACCAATTGAGCAAGCAATGGGAGGAAAGGAATTGGTCCTGTGGAATCTCCAGCACCCTCTCCAACAGCAGGGTCCAACACCAGGTGGTCAGGTGAGCAGCCAGGTTCACAGTCCATAGTTCAGTAAGGTGTGGTCACAGAAATTATCTGGAAAAGTGTAGGGCTATGCTTACATCTCACATATACCTCAGGACCCTCATATTCTGTCAAAGGCACTACTCGCTTTCCTCGAGAGTATGGAGGAGCTGGTTTCAGCTCTTCAGATCAGATGATGGGAGAAAAATTTAATTGTTTGTCAGCAGTGAGTTAATGACACACAAAAGGTATATTGTGCTGCTTTCATCTAACAGAAATGTGCTAAGTATAAGCTGGGAGCTAAGATCACTGGGCAAGTAATGTAGTGCTGTATTTGATTAAAAGTGCCAAGACCTGAATGTGTATTTCTATACCAAGCATTTCACATGAGATGCAGCAGTACTTTATGGGACTTTAACCCATTCTTTTGTGTCAGTCTCAGCCTATTGATAGCAGTGCTGGAAATGTCTGGAAATGGCTGGGGCACTCACCTGAGCTAGTGATAGCCAGCATAGCCAGTATAGACATTTCCTGGCCAGAGCCCATGCTGTGACTGGAATGGCTCTTGTGCTTCTTCTTATGATTACAAGACACACCACAGCAAAAAACATCAGGGAACTTTTGAAAAATAAGATGTATTACTCACATATGCTGGAGGGCACAAGGGATGCATGGAGCCACACAACAAGGTTGAGGGGAGAAAGAGAATATGGAATTGAAGTACTCTCTTCATTGAGGCTAATGGTAGGATGCCTACATTTTGGGGGAGGGGTCACTCTTTTTGTTTATTTGCCTCATAATTTTATTTATTTATTTATTTTTAATAGTTTATTGTCAAAATTGGTTTCCATACAACACCCAGTGCTCTTCCCCACAAGTGCCCTCCTCCATCACCACCACCTCTTTTCCCCCTCCCCCGTTCCCCTTCAACCCTTGGTTCATTTTCAGTATTCAGTAGTCTCTCAGGTTTTGCGTCCCTCTCTCCCCAACTCTCTTTCCCTCTTCCTCTCCCCCTGGTCCTCCATTAGGTTTCTCCTATTCTCCTGTTAGACCTATGAGTGCAAACATATGGTATCTGTCCTTCTCTGCCTGACTTATTTCGCTTAGCATGACACCCTCGAGGTCCATCCACTTTCCTACAAATGGCCACATTTCATTCTTTCTCATTGCCATGTAATACTCCATTGTATATCTATATCACATCTTGATCCATTCATCAGGTGATGGACATTCATTTAGGCTCTTTCCATGATGTGGCTATTGTTGACATTGCTGCTATGAACATTGGGGTACATGTGCTCCTATGCATCAGCACTTCTGTATCCCTTGGGTAAATCCCTAGCAGTGCTATTGCTGGGTCCTATGGGAGTTCTATGGATAGTTTTTTGAGGAATCTCCACACTGTTTTCCAGAGCGGCTGCACCAGTTTACATTCCCACCAACAGTATAGGAGGGTGCCCGTCTCTCCACACCCTCGCCAGCATCTATAGACTCTTGATTTGTTCATTTCAGCCACTCTGACTGGCGTGAGGTGGTATCTCAGTGTGGTTTTCATTTATATTTCCCTGATGATTAGTGACGTTGAGCATCGTTTCGTGTGCCTGTAGGCCATCTGAACTCTTGGGGAGTTCACTCTTTATTGGTGCACTTAAAGCATAAGAGTGGTAATTTAAACACAGGAATGTAAAGGCAGAGTGAATCAGGAGTAAACTATCTAGGACATCAATGGCTTTTTACGAAGAAAACTTTATGCATGGAATGACCAAGCTCTTTATCCAGTTGTGTAGTTGGTGACATGTTTATTTGAGTGGATGTCTTGGAAGGGATGCCTTGGCATCAATGTCAGGTATGCACTTTACAAGACAACAAGCCAATTATCAGGGAATTATACTAGGCCTACTGAGGAGACTGGATAATTTCAGTGATCTAATAGAGAAGTCATGGTTATAAGGGTGCATGTGAAGGTTGTGATAGGATGCAGACAACCCACGACAAGGATTCAAGGATCCTGTTCAGTTTCTGTCCTTTCTGGCTGGCTTGGCCCCAGGGGACTGCTGATAAGAATACTGAGACTTTCCCAGCCCATACTAGAGACAAGCTTAGATGCCAGCAGAATCCATAACATGGTCAGGGGCAGAAGAAACCCCTTCACACAACCAAGTCAGTGAGCCTGGAACTTGCCCAGGAAATTATCTCCCTGAAGCCAGGATTACACACGAGGCCTCTAAGAACCTGCTTGTTCCCCATAAACAAGAACTCAAGTATTTATTGGGAAGAGACCAGAGAGGCCTTAAAGAAGGGTTTACTTCAAGGGCAGGGGAGAGCAATCTTTGGAAGTTGAGATAAAAGAGATTCTATATCCACCACCACTCCTGATAATTCATTCCCCTTCCTCCACTATGGCCTTTATGAACAAGGATTACAGTGGCTACAAAAGTGGCAAACACAGAATTTCAACTTGGTGGATAAGAGGCAAAGGGCAAGGAGAATCGGAATTGGGCCTAAGAACAAGATGGTCATAGTGACACCACAGAGTTCCCTTTCACTGGTCCCCTCTCCCACTCCAGAAGGTTCTCCCAGCCTGATCCAGAGGACAGCAACATCTTTCTGGCTTCTATTAAGATTTTCCCATCATACTCAGCCTCACCACCCTGTCATTCACTCCGTCACCTAGCTCAGGACACCTCTACTTCCTGCAGGAGGAGTCCCCATCCTTGCTGACTTATTGTACTTCCAGTCTGTCACACTGGCCCCTGACAAAGATTCTGAAGACATTGTGGGCACAGGCCTCAGGGGATTCTGGTCCCCAAGCAGGTGGGATGGTGATCACATCATATTCCTCTCAATTTATTTCCCTCTGAACTCCTTGCATCTCCTGATCATTTTGTTCCATATTTCTATAGCACCATGGATGTCAAGTTGCCTACAACAGTTTCTGAGAAGTGGGGACACTTTGTGGGATTTTTCCTCACACTTGTAAATCAGTGAGTTTTCTTTAAATGAAATGAGAATTTGAGATGAGAAAGGACTCTGATTTCCATTATTTCCCCAAATAAGGAATGGTACATCCAGGGAGGGTTAAATGGCAATTGATAGCAGTGAGTGGACCCATGTCCCAAAGGAAGCATCTCAGCATCCAGCAATCCTCTGCTCCTGGGGCTAGAGAATCAACATTAATAGGATCACCTTCCCATTTTGTCCAAACAGAAACAGAATCACACTATGGGTTCAAATCTTGGATCCCCCATCATGTGCAATTTGAGACTTTTTCCTTCCCTCCAGAGACACAATTTCTTCATCTGTAATCAGGAATAATAATATCCCTTTTCTAATAGAACTTAGGGAAGATTAATCAAGAAAAGGCATGCAAAATACCCAGCCAAAACAGATTCCCAGACACAGGAACCTCATATGCTGTTGCAAGAGTTGGAGGGAGTAAGAAGAACCAAAGGAAAGTCTTCCTAAGATGTCCTAAGACTTCCTAGAGATCCTAATAAAACCAAGGAGGATTTACTACAAGGTTTTGGGAGCTCTGCTGAAAAAGTTTCACCAAGATCATACCATAAAATCCTCACTGGAGTCCTGAGAGGTAAGTAGCATGGTTCCCCGGCCACACTGGGAAGAATACTGGGGCTCAGTTTTCAATGTGAAAATGTTCATGTTGCCTTTGGCAGAGCTTGTCTTCTGGCCCATTCCCTCAACGGGAAAAGTGAGTCCAGGCCTTGGAACTGATTGCAGCCAAAGGAGTCTTGGGAGCAATGAAGCAAACAGGATTTACACCAGGAGAAGTAATCTTAAATGCCCCAAGAAGAAGACCATGAAGCTGCACCACGGGCCCCACAGATGGTGTGAAACTTACACCACAGAGGGAGCAGTGAGGCTTATGGGGCAGGAACATGGCAGGTGGGTGTGAGGATGGGTCTCCAAGAGATTCTGGTAGACAACCCATCATGGAACAGAAAGCATAAGCTTTCTCATGAGCTCACAGGGCAACTCCTCTGCCAAAGAGGTAGTCTTGAATTTTAAAAATTAGCATTCATGCATGGAATAATAGAGTTTTAAAGAAAAGTATCAAGTTGACACTCATAATTTAAGGAATTGTGAAAGCCCTTCAGCCAAGAGGACTATGTGTATAGCACCCAAGAGGAGAGTCCATTAGGTAATCCCAGCCAATTCTCCTGGCTAATCTTGCCTTATAAAATGCTTGAAATCTTACCGCAGGGTTCAGCCTACAAGAGAAACCGATGTTCAAGAAAGAGCTTAAATGCTTACAATAATATCATGCAATAATGATAAACAATCGTTACAAACATGAGTGTTTACATTCTTTGGAAAGTTTTTTGTGACTTAGATGTTCAAGTTGAAGAGATACAAGCATTGCTTAGGTACGCAGTTAGTGTTGAAAGATATCAAGTTTTTATGAAGAAATGTCTTGCAAGGAAAGAAAATACACTTTTCTTTTTTTCTGGTAAAATTTTAATAATTTTTGCATTTTGTAAAGCATAAGTCATTATTTCACTCTCAGAACATTGGAAAGATTGTTTAGAGGCTGTAGTTTAATATCTTATTTTGAAATTTGCTCAAAAAATTTAAGTTCCTAGATAGAATATGAACTAGTCAAAGATGCTGATGACCAAACTTTGAAACCTTATTTATGTGAATTATAAGGATAAATAAAATCATTCTACTTTGAAACTTTGAAATACTCATTTGGGGTTGAGTTAAAGTAGGAAAGAGTGCCACCTGCTGAATAAAAACTACATAAACATCTCAACATTAAGTTTGTTGTTCACTCTAATGTTCTAGCGTTTTTTTCTCAAAGATGTACATTTTTTTCCCCACAAGTCTAAATCTTTTTTTAAGTTTGAATCCAAGTTAGTAAACATATAGTGTAATAATAATTTCAGGAGTAGAATTTAGTGATTCCTCACTTATGTATAAGAGCCAGTGGTCATCCCAGCAAGTGTCCTCCTTAATACCCCTTGCCAATTTAGTCCATCCCCCCACCCAACATCCCTCCAGCAACCCTCAGTTTGTTCTCTGTATTTAAGAGTCTCTTATGGTTTGTCTCCCTCTCTGTTTTTATATTATTTTTGCTCCCCTTCCCTTCTGTTCATTTGTTTTGTTTCTTAAATTCCACATATGAGTGAAATTATATGATAGTTGTCTTTCTCGGACTTATTTTGCTTAGTATAACACACTCTAGTTCCATCTACGTTGCTACAAATGGCAAGATTTTATTCTTTTTGATCACAGTGTGTGTGTGTGTGTGTGTGTGTGTGTGCGTGTGTGTGTTTGTCTGTCTGTCTGTGTTTGTATGTATACATAATACGTGTATATTACATCTTCTTTATCCACTCATCAGTCATTTGGGCTCTTTCCATATTTTGGCTATTGTGGACAGTGCTCTAATAAGCGTTGGGGGTCATGTGTCTCTTTGAAACATCATTCCTGTAGTGCGCGCGCGGGCGCTCAGACGCAAGGACGTGAGCATAAGGGAATGAGGAAAAGAAGAGAGAGAGTCAAAGGATGGGGACGGGAGGAACAACATGAGCAGCGCCCATGTTGCCGCTTTATTTCTCACATGCAAGCAGTTTTATACATAACACAGACACAGCTGTGAAAAGACTTTTTTCCTCTAGATAACATTTTCTCTGTCTTTACTGTTATTGTTGTACCACACTTCCTGGAAACATTACTGCCTTAACGATTGCCAAAGCTTGAAGGACATATATCCAATTAACATTTTAACTCATGAAGCTTGAAGGGCATTTGTACAATTAACATTTTAACTCAAGAGATTTGACCTCTGAGGAACTGGGACAGCTACAAGGGTTGTAAGGGTACGAGAGCTGTGCTCGATCACACTCGCCTCACTAGCCCCTTGCTATTGCTTCCCACACACTCCTATATCTTTTGAATAAATATCTAGTAGTGCAATTTCTGGGTGGTTGGGTAGTCTATTCTTAATTTTTTGAGGAACCTCCATACTGTTTTCCAGAGTAGCTGCACCAGTTTCATTCCCACCAGCAGTGCAAACCAGACCCTTTTCCCCACACCCTCACCAACATCTGTTGTTGCCTGAGCTGTTAATTTTAGTCATCCTGACAGGTGAGGTGGTATCTCACTGGGTTTTGATTTCTATTTCTCTGATGATGAGTGATGTTGACCTTTCTTTCATGTGTCTGTCAGCCATCTGGATGTCTTCTTTCAAAAAGTGTCTATTCATGTCTTTGGCCCATTTCTTCAATGGATTATATATGTTTTGGGTGTTGAGTTTGATAAGTTCTTTATAAATTTTTGGATACCTACCCTTTATCTGATATGTCATTTTCAAACATCTTCTCCCATCCCATCAGTTGCCTTTTAGTTTTGCTGATTGTTTCCTTCACTGTGCAGAAGCTTTTTATCTTCATGAAGTCCCAATAGTTTATTTTTGTTTTTGTTTCCCATACTTCTGGCAAAATGTCAAGTAAGGAGCTGTTGTGACTGAGGCCTCTTTTCTCCTCTAGGATTTTCATGGCCTCCTGCCTTAGAATTAGGTCTTTCATCCATTTTGAGCTTATTTTTGTGTATGGCATAAGAAGGTGGTCCAGGTTCATTTTTCTGCATGTCACTGTCCAGTTTTCCCAACACTGCTTGCTAAAGAGACTGTCTTTCTTCCATTGGATACTCTTTCTCCTGCTTTGTCAAAGATTAGTTGGAAAAACATTTGTGGTTCCGTTTCTGGGGTCTCTGTTCTATGTGTCTATTTTTGTGCCAGTACCACATTGTCTTGATGATTATAGCTTTGTAATACATCTTGAAGTCCGTAATTGTGATGACTACGTATTTGGGATTTTTTTTCAACATTACTTTGGTTATTCAGGATCTTTTCTGGTTCCATACAAATTTCAGAATTGTTTGTTCTAGTTCTGTGAAGAATGCTGGTGCTATTTTGATGGGGATTTCATTGAATATGTAGATTGCTTTGGGTAGTATAGCCATTTTAACAATACTTGCTCTTCTAATCCACGAGCATGGAATGTTTTTCCATTTTTTGTGTGTCTTCTCCAATTTCTTTCATAAGCTTTTGATAGTTCTCAATGTATAGAATTTTTACCTCTTCAGTTAGGTTTATTCCTACGTATTTTATGGCCTTTGGTGCAATTGTAAATGGAATCGATTCCTTGGTTGCTCTTTCTATTCCTTTATTATTGGTGTATAGAAATGCAACCGATTTCTGTGCATTGATTTTATATCCTGCGACTGCTGAATTCATGGATCAGTCCTAAGAGTTTTTTGGTAGAATATTTTAGGTTTTCCATATAAAGTATTATGTCATCTGTGAAGAGTGGAAGTTTTATTTCTTCCTGGCCAATTGGGATGCCTTTTATTCCTTTGTGCTGTCTGATTACTGAGGCTAGGATTTCCCATGCTACATTGAATAGCCGTGGTAAGAGTGGATATTCCTGTCGTGTTCTTGACCTTAGGGAGACAGCTCTCAGTTTTTCCCCATAGAGGATGATATTAGCAGTGGGTCTTTCATATATGGCTATTATGGTCTTGAGGTATGATCCTGCTTTCCATACATTCTTCAGGGTTTTCATAAAGAAAGAATGTGTGTTTTTTCAAATGCTGTTTCTGCATCTACTGAGAGGATTATGTGGTTCTTGTCTTTTATTGATGTGATGTATTACGTTGATTAATTTTGAAGAATTGAATTAGACCTGCATCCCAGGTATAAATCCCACTTGGTTGTGAATAATTCTTTTGATGTATTGTTACATCTGGTTGGCTAGTATCTTGTTGAGGATTTTTGCATCCATGTATATCAGGGGAAATTGGTCTGTAATTCTTGTTTTTCTTGGAGTCTTTGTCTGGTTTTGGAATCAAGGTAATGCTGGCTTCATAGAGTGAGTTTGGAAGTTTTCCTTTCACTTCAATTTTTTTTGGACAGCTTCAAAAGAATATGTGTTAACTCTTTTTCAAATGTTTGAAGTGAATATTTTAAGTGATATTTTAAGTGAATTCAGACACTTAACAGACTGAGCCACCCCAGAACCCATATTCATGTCTTTAAAAAAGAAAGAATGGCACAGTGGCTAAGAGAATGAGCTTACCCCTTTAAATGTAGTTTCAAATGCTGCCTTTGCTATTAACAAATTGTGTTAACTAGACCATTTAACATTTTTTAGGTCTTTGTTTCTTATACATATGCCAGAGTCCAGCTCCAGCTGGTCCAGGGGTCTCTGAAAGGATGGATGGTGTTGGCACGAGAGAGTGATGAGAGAGCCACAAGTTTCTTTTTTTGGCCACCAGGTAGGCATCTCTGTTCAGTCTGCTTTGGTGTCTTTTTATTGGTTAAGCAATAACATGACATCAGAAAATAGAAATTGTTTACAGTTTTTAATTCTTAGTGATAAGGTGCTTTAATCATTAAAGGTGTACAGAAACAAGTTTTACAGAAGTATTTTTGTAGAACCATCTCAATTTATTCTTGACATCAGTCCCCAAGATTAAGAAAGTAACAAATATATCTTATTTTGTACGGGTTGGTTTTTGGCCAATAATTATAACTTTGTTTTTAATTAACAAGTTATAACCAAGTCCTGTAATCACTTACAGTAAGGTTAAGTAAATTTTACAACCAAGAGAATAACAAGATGTTTTTAGTTTAAAAAAAACAGGATAATATACATATTATTTAAGTTAATAAAGCTAAAATTAAAACATAGGTTAAATTGTATATAGATAGGCTGGGAGTTATTTTATATAGCTCATTAACCACAAGAGAAAGAATGTTTGTTAACAAGTTGCTAGAGAAAGCCCTTTCTTTGATGTAAGCATAATGGGGGCCCTGTGTGTGTTGGCCTTGCACCTGGGTTTCTAATTTTTTATCCATCCTTATAACTGAAGTTAGTAAAAGGACGGTATTTGTGACTCCAATTAGCAAAGGTATATGCAGCAACTTATGTCCGGTCCTTGTCTGTGTCTTATCTGTAAGTTAGGCTCTTTTCCTCCAGGCCAGAGTTAATTATAACTCTTGTGCTCTTAGCCCCCCTTATGTTTTGGGTCTGCAAGGCTCATTGGAAGAGCCTTTTGTCAAATATTCATAATGTTTTGATCCAAATCTCGTATACAGGGACAGGAAAATGCCTTTTCTTATAGGGTAACTGTGTGGGGAATATTGGCCTGATTTGGAACACTGTAAGGCCTAATTAATAGCAACAGGCTTAATTTTACATGAACAGTAGTAGCAGAAGGAGATGCCAGTTTCACCTCTCATGGCAGGAGCTCTGCAAATGTCTGCCATTTCCTTACTGTGACTGTGTCCTCCAGCAAGGCCGATGTGGCTCCCAGCATACATATAAGGTTGTTTTAAGAATCAAAGGACAGGGGCACCTGAGTGGCTCAGTCGGTTGAGCGTCTGACTTCTGCTCAGGTCATAATCTCACGGTTTGTGGTTTGGAGCCCTGCGTCAGGCTCTGTGCTGACCACTAGCTCAGAGCCTGGAGCCTGCTTCAGATTCTGTGTCTCTTTCTCTCTCTGCACCTCCCCATATGCTCTGTCTCTCTCTGTCTCTCAAAAATAAATAAATAAATGTAAAAAAATTTTTTTAAGGAATCAAAGGACAATTATACTAAAGTAAAATTCCTAGGTTTATAATATAACTTAAAATAATGCAAATTATGTTTACTGACCAAAATGAAAACCAGAACAGAAAAAATAAATTTGCCTTTTTAAAATAAATCACAAAAAAAATCAACAAAAGTAAAAGTATTTATCCCAAAACCTGTGAATGTATTGCCCTAGGTTTTGTTTTGTCTTTGTTTTGTAGTCAGTCTTGTTTAAGTTGTGAAAGCCATTTTTCTGGAAATAGATTCACATGCAAGAACAAAATGCAAATGCCCAAAACATGGGTCCAGAACTTTGGCTCATTTATGAGGCCTCTTGGTTCACAAGAAATGACACTGAAGCTGCTTTTCTGTTAAGAAAAATATGTCACAATCCCATTGAGGGTACACACACTGCAGAGGTCCTTGAATGAACAAAGAATACACAACTTATCTCTCCACAGATGGTGAGAAACTGGCCTGCTATCAGCACAGTGCTGGCGCGCCCCCCCGGCCCCCCGGAAAAGAGTGTTTGTTTGGGCTGCCAGGCCAGCCAACCAGGATACTGTCACTGTTATGTCATTGTGCTCTTGATATCTTGGACCTGCTAAGCTCATCTATAAGCTTTTCTTTCAAACCATCTTAGAATTCTTGGTAGAATTCTCCTGGAAAGGCACCTGGCCCTGTACTCTTGTTTTTGGGAGATTTTTGATTACTAATTCGATTTATTTACTAGTTATGGGTCTTTTCAAAATTTCTATATCTTCATGTTTCAGTTTTGGTAGTTTGAATATTTCTAGGAATTTGTTCATTCCTTCCAGATTCCTTATTTTATTCACATAGAATTATTCATAATATTCTTTTATTATTGTTTGTATTTCTGTGGTGTTGGTTGTGATCTCTCCTCTTTCATTCTTGATTTTATTTACTTTCCTTTTTCTTTTTTTTTAATTTTTAAATGTTTTTTATTCATTTTTGAGAGACAGAGAGAGGCAGCGAGAGCAGGGGAGGGTCAGAGAAGGAGGGAAGCATGGAATTCAAAGCAGATTCCAGGCTCTGAGCTAGCTGTCAGCACAGAGCCTGACATGGGGCTTGAACCCATAAACCGTGAGATCATGACCTGAGTCGAAGCTGGATGCTTAACTGACTGAGCCACCCAGGCGCCCCTCTTTTTTCTTTTTGATCAAACTGTCTAGGGGCTTATCAATTTTGTTCATTCATTCAAGGAAACAGCTCCTTGCTTCATTAACCTGTTCTAGTTTTTTCCATTTCATTTCATTTCATTTATTTATTTAGCTTTCAATGGAATAGATTTCTGCTCTAGACTTTACTATTTCCTTTATTCTGCTTGTTTTGAGTTTTATGTTGTTTTTCGTCTTGCTTTTTAAGGTGTAAGGGTAAGTTGTGTATCTGAGACCTTTCTTCCCTCTTTAGGAAGGCTTGCGTTTCTATATACTTTTCTCTTATGACAACCTTTCCTGGTCCCAGAGGTTTTGAACTGTTGTGTTATCATTTTCATTGGATTCCATGTACTTTTAAGTTTCCTCTTTAACTTCTTGCTTTGCCCATTCATTCTTTAGCAAGATAGTCTTTAGTCTCCAAGTGTTCATGGACTTTCCAAAGTTTTCTTACGGTTGATTTTGAGTTTCACAGCATATGGACTGAAAACATACATGGTATGATACTGATCTTTTTGTACTTGTTGAGCGCTGATTTGTGTCCCATTATGTGACCTATTCTGAAGAATGTTCCATGTGCACTGGGAAAAAAAATGTCTCTTCTGCTGCTCTAGGATGAAATGTTCTGAATTTACTTGTTAAGTCCGTCTAGTCCAGTGTATCATTCAAAGCCATTGTTTCCTTGTTGATTTTCTGTTCAGATTAGCTTTCCATTGTTGTAAATGGGGTGTTGAAGTCCCTACTACAATGATGTTATTATCAATGGATTCTTTATGTTTGTGATTAATTCATATATATATTTGTGTCCTTCCACGTTTGGAGCATAAGTGTTTACAATTGTTAGATATTCTTGGTTGATTGATCCCCTAATTATGATATAATGCCTTTCTTCAACTCTTGGTACAGTTTTTATTTTTAATTCCAGATTGTCTGATATAAGTATGGTTACACTGACTTTCTTTTGATGACTATTACCATGATACATGGTTCTCCATCCCTTTCCTTTCAATTTGAAGGTGTCTTCAGGTCTAAAATGGGTCTCTTGTAAATAGCATATAGTTGGATACTGTTTTCTAATCCCTTCTGTTACCTTATGTCTTTCGATTGGAGTGTTTAGTCCATTAGCCTTTAGAAAGAGTACTTTAAGATATGACTTTATTTCCATTATGTTTCCTGTAGAGTTGGAGTTTCTGGTGGTGTTCTCTGGTCCTTTCCAGTCTTTGCTGCTTTTGGTCTTTTTTTTTCCTCCATATTTTCTCTCCTCAGAGATTCCCCCTTAAAATTACTTGCAGGGTAATTTAGTGGTCATGAACTCCTTTAGTTTTTGTCTGGGAAAATTTTTTGTTTTTCCTTCTATTTTGAAATACAGGCTTAAAGGATAAAGAATTCTTGGCTGCATATTTTTCCAATTCAGCACATTGAAAATATTCTGCCACTCCTTTCTGGCCTGCTAAGATTCTGTGGATAGGCCTTCTGTGAACTTGATCTATCTTCCCTTGTATGTTTAAGAACTTTTGTTGCCTTGTTCCTTTCATGATTTTTTCCTTGCCTGAGTATTTTGTGAATTTGACTATGGTCTGCTTTGGTGATGGCCGAATTTTGTTGAATCTAATGGGAGTTCTCTGTGATTCCTGGATTTTGATGCTTGTCTTTCTCCAGATTAGGAAAGTTTTCTGCTATATTTGCTTACATAAACTTTTTGTCTTTCTTTATTTCAACCATTTGGGACTCTTGAGATTGGAATGTTATTTCTTATTACTAAGCACTGAGTTCCCTAAGTTGGAATCATGGTCTTTGCCTTAGATTCCTTTCATTTTTATGCTTCATTATTTTTCATAATTTTATCTTCTATATCACTGATTTGATACTCTGATTCGTCATCCTTGCTGTCACAGCATCCATTTGAGTTTGGATCTTGGTTATATCAGTTTTAATTTTTGCCTGACTGGATGTTAGTTCTTTTATGTCTGTAAAAAGGATTGACTGGTGTCTTCTATGCCTTTTCAACCTCAGCTAATATTCTTATAGTCATGTTTTTAAATTCTACTTCAGACATCTTACTTATATCTGTGTTGATTAAATCCCAGGATGTCATTTCTTCCTGTTCTTTATTTTGGGGTGAATTCCTCCATCTTGTCATTTGAGAGAAAGAAAAAATTTACTAAAATAAAAAACTAAAAAAGACAAAACAAATAAACAAAGCTAGATCCTAGGTATGTCTTGGTTTGCTTGTTCAAAGAATCTTTATAAAATAGAGAAAAAGAGAAAGGAAAGAAAAATAGTTAAAGAAAACTTTTAAAATATTTTAAGTAATAAAATAGTATAAAATAAAATACGATTAAAAAATTAAATAATAATAGTAAATTAAAAATTGCTCTTTCTGTATTCAAGAAAGAGGAAGTAAAGAAAGAACAGAAAACAATTTAAGCAAAAACAGAAATATGGAAAGTGCACAAATAAATGAACCAACAAATGGAATGAAAACCAAATGAATTTATATCCAGTTTTCCCTAGAACTGAAAATTTGAAGCACACTATAGTCTGTAAACTAAACAGATGGAGGGATTCGTGCTGCTCTTTTGGGGAATATATCTGGAGGGTGCAGTTGGGTGGGCTTGGTGTATCAGCTCTGTTCTCCACTTGATGACAGCGGTTAGTTTCTTGGGGTGGATCCATTGTGTATGCATTGTGTATGTGTGCACTAGAGACAGAAATGGCTTCTCCCAGTTTCTTTGTCTCTGGTGCAGGAATTTTGTGCTTTCACAGACTCATTATCAAGAACCCCTCCTTTGTCTCAGGCCTCCATCTACTCCCTGCTCTACCCTGTCTGTGTCCAAGTTGTCTACCTGTCAGGTGGCACCTCCCTCCAGACTTTTATATCAGGTGGGGCCGTGTTTCAGAACCCCTCACTTCAGAGTCGTCCCAAGGCTTAGACCAATGCTGTCTCTCTGGAGGAGAGTCTTGCTGAGCAATGGCTGGGTGCTGGCTTCTCACAGAAAACACTCACATGATCATGCAGTAGCAGACGTTCAGAGATTATGGCAAATTACAACACACAGTCAATGTCAGGTTTTGCTACACCCTGGTGTCTTTGTCCCAATACCAGCAAACGTGGCTGTTCTCTGAGGTCCACAGGGGCTTTTGCCCACTGGGAGGCTGTATGGCCTCTACAAAATGTACTCCAAGCAGGGGAAATGCTTCTTCCTGTGTAACATATGGACTTCTCAGACCACGCTGCCATACTTCCTTACCAGGGCACTGCAGACACTGAGCATTAAACATGTAGACTGTGCTCCGCTGTTAATGGAATCCTAGTGGTATTGAAACCCTCTCCTTTTCAAACCGTCAATGGTTTGGGGAAACGATTTCTTGTCCAGTCCTTTGTGAGTGTTTTCACTCTCTCTCTCTCTCTCTCTTTTTTTTGTCTCCATCTACTTTGGGGGATAGATCTTTTCTTATACAATACTGATGCACTACACATTCCCCCTTTCTCTCTCTGTTCTTTCTCCACTAAAGCAGCTCCTTACCTTACGTGGATTTTCTCTACTCCAATTCACATTTCCACACGGTGTACCTGCCAAGTTATGTGGCTCAAATTATGCAGATTGTTGTGTTAATTCTCAGATTCGATTCCTAGGTGTTCAAAATGGTTTGATGCTGATATAGCTGCATTTCAGGGACCAGACAAGCTCAAGGTTCATGATCATATTACTTTGCCATCTTAACTCCTCTTCCCCTCATTCCCTTACTTTCAATCTGCAGGTGATCTTAGGTCTAAAATGAGTCTCTTATAGGCAGCATATTGATGGATCTCATTTTTTAATCCATTATGATACCTTATGTCTTTTGATGGGAGCATTTAGTTCATTTGTATTCAGAGTGATTATTGCAAGATAAGAATTTAGTGCTGTATTCTTATCTGTAGATTTGATGTTTCTGGTGTTGTCTCTGGTCTTTCTAGTCTTTGTTTTTTCTTTTCTTTCTTTTTTTCTCCACAGAGAGAGGCCCCCCCTAATATTTCTTGCAGGGCTGGTTTTTGGTCACCAACTCCTTATGTTTTTGTTTGTCTGGGAATCTTTATTTCTCTTTCTATCATGAATGACATCCTTACTGGATAAAGGGTTCTTGTTTGTATATTTTTCCTGTACAATACATTGAATATTTCCTGCCACTGACTTCTGGCCTGTCAGCTTTCAGTGGACAGGTCTGCTACTAATCTTATGTATCTACCTGTGTAGGTTAAGGACCTTTTGGAGGGGGAGCCAAGATGGTGGAGAGGAAGGGAACTCTGTAAACTTTGTCTGCCCCATCTATCAAACTGAGAAGGACATTACTCCCATCTCCAAGAGTGAAAGGAGCCCAACACGGGGCAAGTTCACAGAGCCCAAGAGACAAAGGGAAGAGACAGAGAAACTGAACACACTCATAGTACTGTCTCAGGGGAAGAGATAAAGAACATTTAACCATGCTCAGAGAGAGAAACTCTCACTCCATATATAACTGCTGGGCAGTGCGAATCCCAAACCCGGGTGGCACAAGGGAAAGAACAGCTTCCAGCCCTGCGTCATCCCGGCAGAGAGTCGACAGCCGCTGTGGCGGCCCCAGGGGTGCTCACTTTGACCTCGGCTATGGGAGTGGGAGCACATACCTCATTTCCAGGGCCCATCTCACCTCCAGCATTGGCCGCATGAATCCCGAATCCCGGGTGCGAACAGGGAAAAAATAGCCCCCACCCCAATGCAATCCTGGCAGTGAATTGGCGGCAGTAAAGGCCGGGGCTCACACTTCGGCTGTGGGAGCTCGCAGCTCATTTCCAGCAGCACCCGATGCCTCGGGCAGCAGCAGTGTGATTCCCAGCCTGCATCAAGAGAAACTCATCCCTCCCCCAACTTGATCGCCTTCCCGCCTGGGGGCTGGAAGTCCTCAGAGGTGTCTGTAAGGGCGTGCACTACCCTTCCTGCTTCGCACCTCGCCTCAGGCAGCACACATCGCCTCAGGTAGCAGCAGCCAAAATCCCAGCCTGAGTCAAAGAAACTGATCCCTCTCCCTAAGAAGACAGCCGCCAAAGCAAGTACATCTCATCTGTGGTAGCATAAAAGTGCATGGACTGGAACTTTGAACCTAGGTGGGCCTGGAAACTACAACTTGGCTCAACAGCAGCACAAGGAGATCGGACTCGAGTGGCCTACAGTGCCTAGTTCCAGTGGAGCATGGCGTGCCACCATTTTACTCTCTGCAGCCACCAAGGAGGAGCCTCTGAGAGCAGCCTCCTAGACCTACCACACCAAATCACGCCTATCCACAAGGGGGAGCTCCTGCTTTTTTTTCTTTTTTTCTTCCTTTTTCTTTTTTCTTTTTTTTGTACTTATTTATTATTATTATTATTATCTTTTTTACCTAAATTTTTAAAAATTTTACTCCTTCTATTCCTTTCTCCTCTCTCCCTCTTTTCTTTTCTTTCTTGCAATCCAGATATATTCCCCTGTATCTCACCCTTATCTCTCCCCTCAACTGGTCATACACTTTTAGACTGTTCATTGTCCTTTGTTGTCTCTGGTCCTCTTTTTTATTTTTTTCTTCTTTTTTCTTCGTCCCTTTCCTCTCCATTTTCTTTCTTTTATTTCCCCCTTTTAATGTGTTTGTTTGTTTGATTTGTCTGTGAGTTTGTGTGCTTCTATTCCATCTGTATTTGTCTGCTTTCCTTCTTAGGGCTACACCAAGAAACAAGCCAAAGTGTGCATGTTGGTGAGTCCCAAATATCGCTGAGTAGGGAAATAAAATATTCAAAGCACAATAAGAGAATCTGAGAGACACCATTAAAAGAATATTTCCTGAAAGTACAGGGCCTAGACAGTCAATAAGCCACCTTTAATAAAGCAAAATTAACAGGTGCACAGTGCACAATGAGCTTTTTAAAGCTGACAAGAGACAGAAAACTAGCAAAAGTGACAAAACGAAGGAACTCTCCCCTGAAGAACCTCCAGGAAGAAGTCACAGCTACAGAACTGCTCAAGGCAGATCTAGACAACATACCAGATCAAGAATTTTAAAAACTTGTCATAAAATTAATCGCTGGGGTTGAAAAAAAGCATCAAAGAAGCAACTGAGACAATGACTGGGCACTTTGAAAAAAGGTAGGATGAGTTTAAAAAGGCTATAAATGAGGTGAATAACAAAATGGAGACAGCCACCTCAAGGATTGACGAGGCAGAGAGAAGAATAGGTGAATTAGAAGATATAGTTATAGCAAAAGAGGAAGCTGAAAAAAAGAGAGAGAAATTGATCCAGGAGCAGGAAAGGAGAATTCGAGACCTGAGTAATACAATCAAACAGAACGGCCTCTGTACCATAGGAATTCCTGAAGAGGAAGACAGAGAGAAAGATCCTAAAGGGAACTAGACCAAATTATAACTGAGAATTTCCCAAATCTGGGAAAAGAAATAGACATTCAAATTCAAGAGGCACAAAGAACCCCCTTAAGACATAATTTGAATCAACCTTCAGCATGACATATCATAGTGAAACTGGTAAAATATAAAGATAAAGAGAGAATTCTGAAAGCAGCCAGGGAGAAAAGGGCCCTCATGTACAAAGGGAAACCTATCAGAGTGGTTACAGACCTATCTAATAAGACTTGGCAGGCCAGGAAAGAAGGGCAGGAAATCTTCAATGTGATGAAGAGAAAAAACATGCAGCCAAGAATCCTTTATCCAGAAAGCCTGTCATTCAAAATAGAAGGAGAGATAAAGGTGTTCCCAAATAAAAAAAAAACTGAGAGAATTCATGACCACCAAACCAGCCCTAAAAGAAATCTTAAGAGGAACTCAATGAGGGAAATGTTGCAAAGAATACAAGGTGCCAAAAACATCACTATAAACATGAATTCTATGGAAAACACAATGACTCTAAACCCACATTTTAAAATAATAACACTAAATGTAAATGGTCGGAATGCTCCAGTCAAACGAACAGGGTAGCAGAATGGATTAAAAAAAACAAAATCCATCTATTTGCTGTCTACAAGAGACTCATTTTCGACCTGATGATACCTTCAGTTTGAAAGTAAAGGAAGGAGAAATATCTATCAGGCGACTGGAGGCCAAAAAGCCAGAGTAGCCATACTTATATCAGACAAATTGGACTTTAAAGTAAAGGCAGTAACAAGAGATAAAGAAGGACATTATATAATAATTACAGGATCTCTCCATCAGGAAGAGCTAACAATTATAAATATCTATGCGCCAAATTAGGGAGCGCCCAAATACATAAAACAATTAATTACAGACAGAAACAATCTTATTGACAAGAATGTGCTCATTGCAGGGGACTTTAATACTCCACTGACAGCAATGGATAGATCAACCAGACAGAAAATCACTAAAGACGCTATTGACCTGAACGACACATTGAAACAGATAGAATTGATAGATAGATTTAGAACTGTGCATGCTGAAGTTAGGAAATTCACCATTTTGAGTGCACATGTCACATTCTCCAAGACAGATCACGTATTGAAGCATAAAGCAGCCTTCCATAAGTATAAACGAATAGAGATCATACCACGCACACTTTCAGATCACAATGCTATTAAACTTGAAATTAACCACAGGAAAAAGTCTGGAAAACCTGCAAAAATGTGGAGGTTAAAAACCACCCTACTAAAGGAGATTTGGCTAATCAGGCATTTAAGAAGAAATTTTAAAAATATATGGAAACAAATGAAAATGAAAATATAACAATCCAAAATCACTGGGATGCAGCAAAGGCAGTCCTAAGGTGAAAGTATATTGCAATCTAGCCCAATCTCAACAAACTAAAAAAGCACAAATTCAAAATCTAACAGAGCACCTACTGGAACTAGAAGGGAAGCAACAAGAGCACCTCAAACTGAGCAGAAGAAAAGAAATAATAAAGATCAGGGCAGAAATAAACAATATAGAATCCTTTTTGTTTTTTTAACAGTCAAGCAGATCAATGAAACCAAGAGTTGGTTCTTTAAAAAATAAACAAAATTCATAAACCTCTTGCCAGGCTCCTCAGAAAGAAAAAAGAAAGCACCCAGATAGACAAAGACATGAATGAAAAAGGATATATCACAACTAATCCCTTAGAAATACATGCAATCATCTGAGATTACTACGAAAAACTGTATGCCAACAAACTGGACAACACAGAAGAAATGGACAAATTCCTAAATACACATGCACTACCAAAATTCAAGCCGGAAGAGATAGAAAGCATGAATAGACCAATAACCAGTGAAGAAATTGAATCCGTTATCAAAAATCTCCCAACGAATAAAAGCCCAGGGCCAGATGGCTTCCCAGG
>PJEM01017145.1:0-23165 GCA_004023845.1 Helogale parvula | reverse complement strand
TTACAACATTTACAGTGTTAACCAATTACAGAGTAGACCAGGACCCTCACGTAGGGCCGTGACTAGCCTTCTAGGCCTGCCCTTAGAAATGTTAAGGGTGTTAGCTGGCCTTTCCTGATTGGGTGTTACAGGGTGGTCCCTCCTGCCTTGGGCAACGTGTGCCCTTCTATTGTTTAATGATTAGAGTCAGTCTGGTTCAGACCTGAGTCGTTACAACCTCTCCTCCCACGTTCTCTTCTGGGGGATGAGAGTACTGGGGACGGGGGGGGGGGGTCGGTCTCAGTTCCTCCACGCTGTTATTCTCTAATTACAGTAAAGGGGGTTTAGCCCCAATATCTTCATCTGGTCTGGTTGTTGTAACAAAAGAACAATAACAAACTGGGTATGTTAGAAACAACAGAAATTTATTTCTCATAGTTCTGGAGGCTGGTAATTCCGAGATGATGGCACCACAGGATTCAGTATTTGGTGAGGGTCTGCTTCCTAGCTAGTCATCTTTTTATTGTGTCTTCATGTGGTAGAAGGGAGAAGCTTGCTATCTGCTCTAACTAGCTTATCTTTTATAAGGATACTAATCCCATTTACAAGGGCTTCACCCTCACGACCCAATCACCTCCCAGGGGCCCTACCTGCTAACACCATCACCTTTTGAGTTAGGATATCAATCTCTGAATTTTGAGGGAACACAAACATTCAGACCACAGCCCTTGACAAGGAGAAATTATGGCTCTCACCTTGGATAAAGGCAGTCAGTCTGAAGTATTCATTAGCCAGGCTCCTTAGGTAAAATATCACACTCCGTTTCTGTCTCCTTTGTCTGATCCTCCCCACCTGGAGGCATCCTAAGAAGGAAAGCTGACATTTATTGAATGCCTCCTATGCTCCAGGCCCTTTTCACACCCATATTACAGTCTTTGGATAAGTCTTTATGATTATACTCATGCTGGGGGAGGGTGGTGCCGAAAAGCTCCTTGGGTTGCTTTCACCTGCGGTTGTCACACTGTGTCCTATCTGCGTAGGCTCTTTCCCCCTTGATGCTACACCCACCCCTCCTGACTTTCCTGCCCTGTCTGCTGAAATGCTGTTGGTCTTTTGAGGTTTCCTCAAAAGCCTCCGCAATGCATCTTCCAACCATATCCCCATGCCTAGGCCTTTGGTTTTTGGGTCTGTGTGTCTATATGATTGGATTTGACCTTGTACTACAATAGTTAGCTGTGTCCACATCAATCTCCCCCAGAGATCCTTGAAAGGTTTACAGAACTCAGCTGAAGCCACAGAGAGCAGAGAGTCATAGTTAAGGATGAGGCAGAGACAAACTGGCTTATTCAAACTGCTATTCTGCCAGTTTCTTAGCCATGTGACAGTAGGCAGGTCACTTAATCTTCTATAACTCTTTGTAAAATGAAGATTGAAAAATCAGGAGGTGCTGGTCTTTCCAATCGTTTTTTTAATGATGTTATGAGATAATGCCAGTCGTATATAAGCTTCAATAACGATTATCGTCATCGATCAGCAAGCATCTTTCATCCAGGTGCTCAATTAGCTGGGATCCAGCGCCAGCACAATGACTTGCACATGGTGGGACTCCAAAACTGTTTTGTATGAATGAAGGAGTGACCTGAGACACCCAAAATAAGAACTCGGGGAGACTGAGGTCAAGGTGTATGCAGGAAAATATACATCTTCCCCCTTTCTTAAGTTCCAATCTGATTCTAACTTGGCTTGAGGAATTCCTACAACCCAGTTTTCCTGACCGGTATGTCACACAAATTACTACTTTGCTCCATGCCGTATTGGATTCAAAGTTATTCTGAATAATTGTCAATCCCTTCACCCAGTCTTGCATGACATGTGCCAAGTCCTCTTCTAGGAAATGAGTGTATAGTAGTGAGCAGAATAGACAAAAATCCTTTCATTCATAGAGCTTACACTCTAGTGGAAGGAGACAGACAATAAATATAAGTAATTAATATAGTGTAATAATAGGTGACAAGGGCTACAGAGAAAAACAAATGGGGGGGTGTAGAGAGGGCTGGTGGCAGGAAGGGACTCATGAGAAGGTAACATTCATACACAAATTAAAAAAAAAAAAAGTAAGGAAGCAAGGCTTGCCTAAATCTGGAAGAAGAACGTTCCAGGAAGAGGAGCAGCCAGCCCAAAGTCCTAGGGTAAAGGTGTGCTTGACTTGCAAAAGGAGGCCAGTGCATGTGGTACCCGGTGAATAGGCAAGAGAGTAATAGAGGCCACGTCAGGCAAAGCTGAGTGGGCCCAGTGACACATTGACTTAACTCTGAGTGACATGGAACTGTTGGAAGGTCTTCAACATAGCAGCGATTCAGTATGACTTGCTCTCTACTCTATCAGTGATATTTATCAACTCTAGTAAAACAGTTAGACTCAAAAACTACCATTAAAAATATTATGTAGAGATGCATCTGGGTGGCTCAGTTTAAGTGTCTGACTCTTGAATTTGGCTCAGGTCGTGATCTAACAGTTCATGGGATGGAGCCCTGGATTGGTCTTTGCACTGACAATGCAAAGCCTGCTTGGGAGTTTTTCTCTCTCCCTCTCTCTGTGTCCCTCCCCAACTGGTACACAGGTGCACGTATGTGCACTCTCTCTCAAAATGAATAAATTAACATTGAAAAATTATGTAGAGTAAAATACTAAAAAAATACAAAAAATAATTATGTAGAAATTATGTGATTGTCACCAAACTCAAGGGATTCGCCACTTAGGGTGCATCAAATTGAACATGACCCAAGGAAGTATCAAAAGCAAAGAACTAATTACTTGTCACAAGTAAAGAGACAGGGAAATAGCTCCCAAAGCACCGTCTCCCACGGGGCTAGTATAGGAAGCTTTTATTCAGTGTAATTAGGGGGACTGGGGGCAGGAAGCTGGCATAGGCCCTTTTTGTTCACTTGCAAATATCTCGCGTGTCTACATACTAGTGCATACATACACATTCAAAACACGGAGGAAAATTCACTCAAAGGATATCTTAGTATAGTAATGACCTAAAGTAACTTCAGGGCAACTCCGGGGAGCTTCTGCACACAGGTCCTCAGCTCCAATCCAGCTCAGATGGGCTCACATAAAGGCTATCAGGTGAGACACATCTAGCAAGGGGCCACCAGATCAAACACCTAGTTGGGCATCTCATTGGCTGGATCGCTTGTTTCTGTAAAACAAAATGAATTCCTTCCCTGCTTCTATCTCTACCCTTTCTCCCCTCTGATGACAGCTTTCAGCCCTCTTTTTGCATAAATTCACATTATATCCTAACTCACACTATGACTACCAATTTTCTTTTACAACCCTGAACTGTTTTAATTTAAAAAGTACTTATTTCGGGGCACCCGGGTGGCTTAGTCAGTTAAGCGTCCGGCTTTGGCTCAGGTCATGATCTCACGGTTTGTGGGTTCAAGCCCCGCGTCAGGCTCTGTGCTGACAGCTAGCCCAGAGCCTAGAGCCACCTCAGATTCTGTGTCTCCCTCTCTCTCTGACCCTTCTCTGCTCATGCTGTTTCTCTCTCTTAAAAAAATAAAATAAAAAACATTTTAAAAAAGTACTTGTTTCATATATATAGATTCAAAGAACTCAAAATTTGCACCAAATATTCTATAGCCATTACATATGAGCAGCTATAGTTTTCATTATATTCATAACTGTCTATTTTTAAATCTTACTTTATACAATTATCTCAAGGGTTTTACACTTTATTGAAATATATATGTATATATATATTTCAACTCATAAGGGTACAGCTCAATGGAAGTTCTCCAAGAGAATATCCTCTTTAACCAGAACCAGACAGAGAACTACATTCTAGCATTCTCTAGGCTCGCCTTGTGACTTCTCCCTAATGCTACTCTACAGCCTCTCAACCAGGGGTAATTTCTTTCTTGACCTCTAGCACCATAGACCAGTTTGGTCTCCTTTCAAACTTCGTCTAAGTGGACGATGAGGTGCGTTCTCTCTTGTGTCTGGCTTCTTCTGCTCAGAGTTGTTGATGGGATTCATCTGTGTGTGGGAGATATTGTAGACACTTTGTTCTTCCTGCTATGTCATTGTGTGGATGGACCATGATGCATTTCTCTATTCTAGTGCTTGTGGCTCAGTCTGACTCTTCCAAATAGTGCTGCTGTGAACATTGTCATAGCTGTTTTCTGGGGAACATATGTCCACATTTTGAAGTGACATCGTAAGTTACACTGTCAATTTCAGTTGTGAAGTATGTTTTAAGGGAGTTACTCTGGCTTGCTGCGTTAAGTACAGACTCAAAGATGCCAAGGATGGACACAAAGAAACCAGTAAGAAGACTTAGGGGATGGCCTGGGAGGTATGGGTGTTGCTCGGATGGGAATGGAAGTCTGGGGTGTGCAAGGTGGGGGTCTGCATATACTTTGAAGGTCCCTCTTAAGAGAGCTGTGATCTTGCTGGTGATCAGTAGCCCAGCATTGTCTTGTCACCTCAGCAGAGGTACCTGTCAGGAAGGCACAGAGAAGCATTTCATGGTATTGCCTCCTTTGCCCTCTGGGTTTTAATGCCTTGTGCAAGCCCTTCTCCTTTACATGGTGGCCGCAATAACTACGACCATCACCAATGGAGCCAAACAGGAAATTTCAGAAGGCTCTGGATGGCCAGTGGTAGAAGATAAAGCAGAGACAAGCTCTTTGAATGGTTTTCTTCTGAGAGACCCTGCTGCTTTTGGTGACTACCATTAAAAGTTACACAGATTTGAGTATAAGATTCTTTGCTCAGGTCTCCAAGGAACCAACCTGCAACTTTGTCCAAGGGTAGCTTGTTTTCCAAAAGTTTCTCAAACAACCAGAAATTCACCATTGTCTAAAATGCCTGACCCTTTACAAGGCTCCAGCGATTTTTCTCCTGCATGCTTCCTCCTTCACACAGAATAACATTTCACTTTGCCGTCTCTATGGTTGAGCCTCCAACGCTATTCAAGCTCCTCACAGGAATTCATGTCTGTGGGCGTCCAGTATGAAAAATGGGGAAAAATCTCTCTTAAGCTCCCCCACCTCCACCCTTTGGCTCATTTCTCTCCATTTCTGAGTTTCGTGAGAAAGATTCCCCCTTTTTGCAGACCATCATTTTTACATAAATTTCAGGGTTCTCCTGAATTGATTGAGAGCTTAGGCAGTGCTTGGTTTGGTTCAACTTTCTTTCTTTTTTATTTATCAACAGAATTCTTTTTCACCCATACAGAGCTTCTCTTTCATATAAGACTTCTTTTTCTTCCAAGGAAACAGGGTTACACACCTGCTTAACTCAATCAATAAACAAATGGATTATCAAGTATCTTTCAAATAAATAGCCTATACCACTGGACTGCCAACGCGAGTGACATCTTGGAACTAAATCTGATAGAGGAAGACTGAAATAACTGATTCCTATGTGGATTTTTTTGCTGTTGTTGTTGTTGTTTCTTGAGATAAGATGAAACTTGAATCTTCAGACAACCCTGTCATTGATTTTTAGTCTTTTATCCTCCACAAAAGAGGCCCCCTTGCTCCAGCTTTAGCAGAATAGGAAACAGCTTTTGCTTCTATTTTAGAGTCTTGCATGCTCTCCCTTTCCCACCTCCCTTGGATTAGGGGCCCGCACAGTCCTTGAAGACTCTGCCTTCACCCACTAAGTCCCTTGTAACCTGTTAGAACACGGTGTGTGGGGGGGGGGGAGATGATGGGCAGCAGTTTGGTGGGAAAGTGCATGTTTTCTATCAAGAACAGGTTTACTGGAAAGGGCTGATGAAGAACAATGAAATGTGGAATTTAGTGGGATTTAAACACGCATAGAAGATGCTCCAAAAGATGGGGGAAGTATTCAATTATTAAAGACCAGTGACATGAACGTCCAATTGATGAGCTCACAGCACCCCCAATGCAACTACTGCAAGAAAAGCTTCAGGGATCACCTTACTAATGGAGTTTTTATCCAGGTTTCCTTCTAATAAGCCACCCCTTCTCTTGGACCTTCCTGAGATTCTAGCTCCTTCCTGACCCCCTTGAGAAAGAGCAGCTGATTATTCCACCGGACGCTCAATTGCCTCTGAACCAGCCAGTAAGGAAGCCTGCCTTCACTGTGCCCTCTTCCCGTGTCATCCATCATTCAGTTGCTGGGCACCCACTAAGGCACCAGGATCGTACCAAGAGTTGTAGAGAGGGAAAAACCATGGCTTTAAACTTTTACGATGTCATGTCTACAGTGCAGTGTGATAAAATGCTGTGAGAAAATACTCAGGGCAAACATTTGAGTGCTCCGCTCACCAGACACAGCTCTGCCTGGGTTAGGGGCCTTACATCATCTCATGTCCTCGACAGCCTGGATGCAGAAGGCACTGTTACACCCATATTGTGGGTGTGAAAACTGAGGTGTCAAATCTTAAGGAATTGCTCAAGGTTGTAGCCTTGTCTGGCAGGAGTCCAGGGCCAGAGCTTTCATCACTGCAGAACCAGGGGGGATAGGATGGGTTTTGGAGGGCACCCCAGCAGCTTTCCAATCAACTTGCCCAGATATGTGAGGATAGAGCCAGGTCTGAAGGAGGAGCAGGTTTAAGTTTACCTGGGGAGGAAGAAGGTCCTTTCAGACCAAAGGAGAAGCATGACCCACAGGCCCAAGACTGGTCTGGGGTTTGGCTGCTCTGATGCCAGCGCCCTCCACTCTGGGGGGTCATGAGCGGGGTGGAGAGAAGACACGACTGCAGAGGAGGCCAGAATCAGGTGCTTATGAATACAGTGTTTGCTGTTGTCTGAGCATCCCCTCTGCTCAGAAGTGTCCCGGTTTGGATAATAAATCTGAGTCACCCCAGGGCCAGAAAGAGAGCTGTGAGGGGCTTTCTGAAAAAGACCAATCCTTTCCTCCTACAAGTCCTAAGGGCCTGCAGGGTTTATAAAGAAAGCCCTGACTGTGGGTGAAAGTGTTGCAACAGTTATCCTAATAGTGTGGGGGAAGGGTTGGAGAATGGAGGACCCATCAGGAGCCCGGCACCAGGGGATCGGGGATGTGAGCCTGATCCCGGGCAATGTTGTGACAATAACAGGAAGGGAGAGACTCTTAACCAGAGGTGCCCAGGAGCTCAAGTTCATGCAACTCTGGAGCTTTTCAGTGGATGAGGAAAGTGGGCGGGCCGCCCTTCACTTCATGCACAATCTATCTCACAAGGTAGATTCGGGAATGGGCTAAGGAGAAGGACGTTTTAAATGGAAGGAATGCATGCAGCCAGGTCACAGGAGAGGGGGACAGAACAGGCCAGGGCCAGGGCCCTGGTCTGCGAGTCCAGGGCTGCCAGCCCCTCTCATGTCTTGGGAGAGACCAGTAAGTGGTGGGTGCAGGTGGAGACATGGAGAGAGGTGGTGGAAGCTTCCTTTGTGGCTTTGATAGGACTGAGGCTGCAGAAGCTGGAGCCTGGGATCCGCAGGCCAGGTCCTGAGGCATAAGGGCTCACCAGGCCCGTCTACCCTTTGTGCCACTTGGCGTTCATTACCTTCCCTCACACCCTCCTTCTCTCACATTGTCTCACAACCCACAGGGAACCAGTCAGCAAATCCTGTCTCTGCCACCCCAGATGCCCCCAGTCTAGCCATGCGCAGGCCCTCCAGTATCACCAGCCTGGTCCCAGCCATGATCACCTGTCACCACTTAGCTGGTTCATCTGCATTCCTGGGGGCTGGTCTCCACAACACACACAGGACAGTCCTTTGCACGTGTAAGTGGCATCGTGTCAGCTTGGCTCAAAGCCATCTGATGCTCACCAGACTTTTTAAAATCTGAATTACGGGGCGCCTGGGTGGCTCAGTCGGTTAAGTGTCCAGCTTGGGCTCAGGTCATGATTTGTGGTTCATGAGTTCAGGCCCCACATCGGGCTCTGTGCTGACGGCTCAGAGCCTGGAGCCTGCTTCGGATTCTGTGTCTCCCTCTATCTCTATCTCTCCCCTGCTCATGCTCTGTCTTTCTCTTTCAAAAATAAAATAAACATTAAAATTTTTTTTTAATCTAAAGTGCTCTCTGGCCTTTAAGGCCACAGCTCTGATGTCCTCCGCACCCCAATCTCTCCAGGCAACTGTTCCAGAAACCCTTCCTACCACCGGGACCTGAGGCATCTCCCTCTGTCCCCTGGCCTGGAGCTGTCTCCCCCAGAGATTTGCCTGCTCCACTTCCCCCGTTCAGTTTCTGCTCAAATATCACCCCCTCTGCCTTCCTCGACAGCCCATCTAAAGTGTATCCCCACATCTCCCTCTCACCTTATCCTGTTTTGGTTTTCTTCATAGAGGTGATAACATCCCATTATATTTTTTCCATTTTTCTGATGTAATCTAGAAAAAGTGAGATCCGCCCCCCTTCAGATACAGCTCTGTGAGTGTTATCACAAACAGGAAGTCCTATAGTCACAATCAAGACTGTGGAACAGTTCCGCCACCCCCACAAAACTCACTCATGCCCCTTTGGAGTCAACCCCTCCCCACCTCTTCCCTAGCACCCACCAATCTGTTTTCTGTCCTCATAGGCTTGCCTTTTCCAGAATGTCACATAAATAGAACCATCTAGCATGTGGCTTCCTTCCCTTTGCATAATGTATGTGGGATTCATTCATGGTGTTGGATCTCCTAGTTCATTCCTTTTTATTGCTGCCTACCATTCTATTGTGTAGCTAGATCATGGTTTGTTTATCCATTCCCAGTTGAACTATTTGGACGGTGTCTAGTTTTGGGTGAATGTGATTGATTACAGCTGCTGTAATCACTTGTGATCAAGCGTTTGTACGCACATAAGTTCTCATTGTGGGGGTAAAAAACTAGGAGAGGGGTTGCTGAGTTGTATGGTAAGTGTATGTTTAAACTTAATAAGAATCTGGAAAACTCTTTTCCAGAGAGCTTGTACCATTTTACATTTCCAGCAGCAACGGCCAGGGGTCGTGGTGGCTCGTGAGACTGAATCTACCCAACGGCCAGACATCCGTGACAGTAGGATTCTGACCCGCCACCTCTGCAGCAGCCTGCCCCCAAATGGTCCGAACGTGGTCTGTGGGTGTACTTCCCTCCAATTTTTGCACCCCCCCCAACTCAGGACCACCTAAGAAAGCCTGATATGCTCCCTCAACCAATCACATAAGATGCCCCATGGCCAGATAACTGCCTCCAGCTTCTCCAGGCCACCAGCCTCCAGTCAGGGCCCACCGGAAGCCTCCGCCATCCCCCACCCCCGGTCCACTACAAAGCTGTCCCACTCCCCCTGCCTCCCAGGCTCTGCCAAACAAGTGGCATGGCTGACTCGTTGCTATAACAAACTCTGAGCAAATAGCCTCTCTTGGTGGTCTTTGTTTTCTTTTCCATGCTTGTGTACTCACTGTGTCTTCCCATCATGACAGGGTCTCTGTGCTCCTATGGATTCCCAGTACCAGGGGCGATGCTAATAGGTGCTTCAAAAATGTTTGTGGACCAACAAACAGGAAACTGTGGCCCTCGGTGTGAGCCCGTGGCCCATTGCCTTCTAGTCAAGCAGAAACTAGAGGCCAGGGAGGTGGCTGGCGGTGGGGCCTGGGGATCTGACATGTCCCCTGGCCTCTGCTGGGGAAGCGGGGGGGCAGCCCTTCTTCCTCTTCAGGCCTCCCTGCCTCCTTGGTTCCCCACTCTCCTGCCTCATCTAAGCAACTTCCCTTTGTATGGGGAGAAGGTCAGGGAATTGGGGCCAGCTGGCTGGGGCAGGGGGGTGGGGTAAAGTCTTGGCAGCTTGCGGTTCTTCTAAGGGTCTTGCTTGTTGTGGAAGAATGTGGAATCTAGGAAAAGAAAGCCTACAGGAGCCGACTTTCAGAGGCAGCCAGAATCTTCTCCACTTTTAGAAACCGCCGCATGAGGAGGGAGGCCTGTTAGACTAAATATCACACTGTCCCAAATGGTGCAATTTTGGAAGCTCCTCAGACGATATCTGCTCCCAGGGAAAAGGGATTTGTAAACCCTCGGTCTGAAGTGGCTCGTGAGTGCATATCAGCTCAAGGACCTTCTGGAAGTCAAGTTTCAGAAATTGGACTTGCAGCAGCAAAAAAGCAGTTGGCCTAGACCGGGATAAAAGTGGGGGCTCAACCATGATTTCCCCAGAGTCCCAGCCCCAAGAGACCTGCTGGGGAGGCCCTAAGGGCCTAGAGGTGCCCACCCTAAATCAAAACAATAAAAACAAACAACAGAATATAACTTTCAATGTCTGCATCTCCCTTTGTGAAGGGTTTTTATTTTGTCACTATGGTGTCAGATTTACTTTCTTTAAAAAAAACTGTCTGATTGTTGCTTCATCAGCAGTGGTTTAGAACACCCCCCATTTCACCCCAGATTAAGTATTTAATGATCTGCAAACAAAGATTTGAAGATGCTACTTAACAAGGCTCTGGTCCTTTTGTAATGTGACCCACTCCACCCTCTCTCTGTTCAAAGCCCAGCTGCTCAGTGAGATTGGTAAGAATGAGTTAAGCAGGTATCAGGTGGAGAGAGGGAGTCTACCCCCCACCCTGACATTTGTCCCATGAGATAACACAGTTCCAGGAGACCCGAGCATCAAACAGACACAGGAGCCCCTGCAGTCTTTCTCTCCGTCTGAGGTTTTCCCCTGCGGAATGCACGGTGGAGTTGGGCTCTCCACGCCCCCCAGCCATAGATGATGCAGCAAATCTTTACGATTCCCCCATCGCAACCAGAGGGGCGACTCACAGGGTGTGGCCCCCACTGGGCAGCACCGGACAATTACTCCAGACACACAAAGGCAAACTGAGATTGCAGAAGAATTGGGCAGAATTGCAACGTTTGGAGCATCTATACCTATTGCCTACGACTTTTGGTTGTGTTCTGGTGGGGAGAGTTTTGTATACGGTTTGTTTCATTGGTTTCATTTGTTATTTCATTAAACTTTTGTTATTTGGCAACGCTATACACAGGATACACTCCAGGTTTGGTTTGGTTTGGTTTTTCTGAAGGGGAAATAAAGACAGTTAAGTTATTGACAACGAATGACTGAACAAATGAATTGATGGAGACTGAATTTCCGGAATGTGCAGGTGTTAGGTCAGGGGCGGTCCCATTTTCTCTTTTCCTCTGCCCAGCAAAGACTTCTTGTGACGCTTCTTAACAGCCCAGGAAACAGGGACTCGCTCAGGATCCCTGAGTGGCCAGGATGGAGTCTGACCCTGGCCGGGAGGTGAGCTCCTGGTCGTGGCCACAAAATCATGCGCAGTGCTGGCGGGGCAATGAGCCCTTGGCCGCCCCGCTGCTCAGCTGTAGGCAGAGCGCTGCAGGACGGAGGGCAGAGGCGCTTGCAGAGGAAGGGATCCCCTGCTATCCTTCTTTCTGTCTGAGGTTTTCCCCTGGAGCTTCCCCGGATATTCTGAGCCCTGACACCTTCCATCTCCTGCATGGGTAATGGCCTGCCCCCCGGGCCTCCGCTGTTTCTGCGCCGCGTTTCCCTGATCCAGCACTTTTTCCTCGGTGCGTTATTTCCCCCTAGATCGTCAAATTCCCCACGGACAACAGTCAGACAGCAAGCTCCACACAGTTGGCAAGTTTTGGGTTTTAATAAAAAAATCATGTTTATTCCTGTAAAGCCTTTTTTTCTTTCCCCATGAATTCTCCTAACAGATGCAGTTTTTACTCGACTCGGGCTTTTTCTTGAGTGTGATTTCTTAAAGCTGACTCTGTCCCCAGGTTCCTTCTGTGCTCACGAGCCTGGAGTCCGCTCTGCGGCTCCGGCTTTGCCAGTCCCTGAGCTGGGGGAAGGCTCGTGTTATCCCCCTTCTGGTTTTCAGTCTTAGTGCGTCCAGAGGGATTTAGAACATCTGCAGTAAATGGGAAGAGAAAAGAAGAAACGCCCCCCCTGCCTGCCTGAGCGCTGCCTGGAGCCTTGACATTCTCATTACAAGGCACTTTAACGTCAAGCATACCTTATACAATGAAACAAGGGCACCTTGTGTCGCATTCAACAGCTGTGGGTGCACAGGCCATCTGCAGTGTCTAGAGCCCCCAGTTCTGTCCCAGGGTTCCCTTGGCAAGGGGCCAGGCCCGCTGCTGCTACCACACCAGGGGAGAGGAAGTTTATATGGGAAGGGCGCCTGCAACCCAGCCCTCCCCTGCCCAAGGCCTGATAAATACCGGATGTGGTGTCTTCTTCACTCCCTCCCGCTCAGTGAGGTGGTGAAAAAAAGGACAATTAAGAGGCAGCAGGCTGGGGTAAAGAGCCTGGAATGCCCACGGAGGCTGAAGAGTCACCAGGTGCTCGGACTGTGACACAGGAGGGGGCTGTGGATGCCACGTCCAGAAAGGCCCACAATCCCGTTATCATAATAGTGCGTTGGAGTTAGAAATCAGAAACCCTGGACTGGCAGGCACTGGGTCAGACTCTGCGCCCAGGAAGCGTTAGAGTCAGACCCCGGCTGAAATTCTCCAGTTCTGTTCTCGCTAGCCTGTGACCACAGGGATGTTTCTTAACATCCTCAGTGTCCTCCATTGTTCAAAGGAGACAATGCCTACTGCTCAAGGTTGTCCTGAGGAACGTATGCAATACTGCGCGCTGGTGGTTAGCGCCGAGAATGGTCACGGGCAGCTCTCTGCGTGTTTGCTGCCTGCTATTACTTTTTACCGCTATTAGTCATTTCAGTGCAGGATGGCCCTAGGTTACTGTGTGAGAGCAGAGGCGACATCCAAGAGCCCCACGTGTGGACAGGGTTGGCTGTGTATCCTCAGATAAACGATCGATCTCTCTCGGCCTCAATCTGCTCTTCTAAAATGGAGTGATGCTTACGTCACAGGACTGGAGCAAAGATAGTATGAGGGGGTGCTGTGAGCGCTCCCTAAATGTTAGCTCTCGAGGTGCTTCTTTATTTTTATTTTATTTTATTTTATTTTATTTTGTTTTGTTTTATTTTTTCAGGGTGGTTCTTCAATTACCATTACGAGGTATGGGTCTCAAGGCAGAATTATAAAGGGAAGTGGATGTGAGCATAGAGATCTCCCTGAGCACACATAGTGGGCAAAGAAAGGACCCTTTTCCCTTGACTTGGGAAGGGTGAAGGCTTTCCAAAGGGATCTGAACAACAGTCCCAACCTTTCCCCCCAAGGTTTCAAAGGCCAGTTTTGTGCAGTGATAGGGCTCAGAGTTGAGGCAAGTGCAGAAATCACAGAGCATGGGTGTACATTTGGGCTGAATGTGAGAAAAAAACATTTTAAAATTAAATTTCATTTTTAAAAGAATGTAATATATTCGCACCATTCAAAAATCAAAAGGAAAACTTAAGTCCACACCAAAACCTGCACACGGACATTTATAGCAACTTTGTTCATAATTGCCAAAATTTAGAAGCAATGAAGATGTCTGTTAGGAAGTGAATGGACAAATAAACTCTGGTACATCCAGACAACGGAATAGTAGTTGACACTAAAAAAATGAACTCTCAAGCCATGAAAAGACATAAAAGAAATGTAAATATATATAACTGGCTGAAAGAAGCTAATCTGAAAACGCTAAATACTATGAGATTGCAACTCCAAGACATTCTGGGAAAGGTAAAATTATAGAGACAGTACAAAGATCAGTGGTTGCTGGGGTAGGGGTGGGGAGGGATGAATAAACAGAGCATGGAGGATTCGAGGGACAGTGAAACTACTCTGTGCAATACTCTAATGATGGATACATGTCATAACATTTGTCCCAACTCACAGAACCCACAACTCCTACAAAATGGACCTTACGGTAAACTATGGACTCTGAGTGATGATGATGATGTGTCCACGTACGTTCATTAACTGTAAAAAACGCACCGCTCTGGTGGGGGATGTGGATGATGGGGAGGCCACGGGTGTGTGAGGGCAGGGGGTATAATGCGAATCTTTATACTTTGCTTTCAATTTTGCTGTGAACCCAAAACAGCTCTAACGAAGTCTTTTTTTAGTTTATCTTTTTATTATTATTTTTTTTAATTAGAGAGAGAGAGCATGCATGAACAAGGAAGAGGGACAGAGGAAGAGAGATAAAAATCTTAAGCAGGCTCCATGTTCAGCACAGAGCCCAATGCGGGGGCTCCATCCCACAACCCTGAGATCATGACCTGAGCCGAAATATTCAGACTGTAAACCAACCGAGCCACCCAGGTGCCCCAAGTCTGATAAGGAGGGATACACAGACAAATTTTGCTCACAGACATTCTTGTCTCTCACACCTCACCTGCCACACCCACATTCACTTTTATTAATTTATTGAGAATTCATACACTCTTTCTTCATACAAATCCAATCAAATACAAATATGCTATTTGCCTCTTTTTTTACATAAAACGTAGCATACTTTATACACTGTTTTATACAATGTATGCTGGAGATGTCTTAAAATATACCCTGGAGATATCTCCATGTGAGTGCAGGTTCCTGATTTTATGTTACTGTGTGATAGACAGATCCACTGTGTGAACGGACCATCGTTTATTTATTCTCTATTTGGAAAGTCTGTATTTAACTGTTTCCAGTCTTTTATGACTACAGATAACACTTCCTTGACCAGCCTTGACTGACTGTACTTACGAGTTTGGATATGGGTGGGAGTAAAGGAAGGGTATAGACCCAAAAGTGGGATTGTTGAATCAAGTTAAATTTATAATTTTGATAGATGTTTGCCAGATCGCCCTGCACAGAGGTCACACCATTGTGCACGACCACCGAGAATGCCATTTTGCTGCAGATTTCCCAACTATATCAAGGTTTTGTATTTTTTCTGGTCTCTCGGGAAACACGTGGTATCTCTAGCGTGGTTTTAATTTCCCTTTCTTTTATGCATGAGGTTGAGCATCTTCTCATTGGTATACAGGTCATTTGTATTTCTTTTTCTCGGAACTGTCTGGTTATGTATTTTTCCCATTTTCCAGTTGAATGGTTGTTCTTCTTCTTCCAGAAGTTGCTGTTATATTAAGAAGATACCCCATCTGCAACCAGAGCAGGAGGGAAGGGAGCTGTCCAGCAGCGGAGATGTTGGCAAGGACGCAGGAGGGCCAGGGACCAGAGGGGAGGTGTCACTAGTTGTAACAACCTTGTTAATACCACTGCCCAGGCGTCAAGGCCCAGCTCAGATCTGACCTCTGCCAAGACGCTTTCCTGGTTGCCCAGCTGGAATTGTCCCCATCTATCACCGGGGCCCAGTTCTGTGGGCATCGGAGCCTGCCTTATGTTGTTGAGCAGTCGTAAGGTGGAGGAGAAGGAGTACTGGGTGAGATCCGGGTGCTATGAAATCTACGCCCAGCTGCAGTCATGTCCCTCCTCATTCTAGGCTTCCTCAGTTTGCACATCGGGATGAATTAGACTAGATTACTGTCTGGCACAATCAGCTGGGACCTTTTTAACACTACACCTGCCTGGTCCCCACCTCAGACCTGATAGGCTCAGGGGGAGGAGCAGCCTGTGTATTTTTGATGTGTGTCTTTTGGTTAAGACCAATTGATGAAAATAATGATGGTCAGGGTCCCTCTGCACCCAGACGCTTGGTCAGGGCACCTCCCGGCTGAGACGGTAACGCCTGGGAGCTTGCTTCTTCCCCAGAGTGGGTACATTCCTCATCTACGCATAGTAGGCCCTCAGGAAACACTGATGGAATCCAACCCATGAAGTTCTCAAGTCGCATTTTCTTACTTCTGCTCTTAGGAAAATACGTTGGTAGGAAAGAACAATTCTGTAACCTCTAAACTGTGTGGATTTGATCCATTTCTATCGCAAAGTTAATCTAATACAAGTTAATCACACTGAAGCTATTAGCCATTTGGAACCTCTCTCCAATGGGGTGAGAGGTCATGCGTTGGCAACCTGTGGGTTTTATGAATAACTGTTTCCTCTTCCGTGCTGAGCTAGTGTTTTTCTTGATGAAACACCCATGATTCTTCCCCCACCTCATCTAAGGCTACTCTTCACATTTGAGGACTTCTCAGGCCTGGCTTTAATAATTCTGGCCTCTTTGACCTTTACATCTCTGGACCTAGTAGAAAAATCCAGAGTGTGTGTCCAGTAAACGGCCTCCAGGGGAGCCTAGCTTGCGGGCTCACTGACTGCATTTTCTAGTGCTTTCATGTTTTAAATGCTCCTAAATAAACAGCCAGCACCGCTGGTCATTAGGAGAGCCTTGGACACAGAGCTGGTGCAGCAGCCCGATTGCTGGGGCGCGGCCAGCCGGCTGTCCACGGGCAGGTCAGGGCCCGTGGCGCTTCAAGTGTAATCGCTGCTCTGGCAGCCTGAGAATTTCCTTTTGGCTTAATTGGCCCGAGGCTGGTACATGGACCCCGGCTTTGTCCCCTAAAGTGATGCACGTGGCAGTGCAGTCTGGGAGGGGGTGAACAGCGTCAGCAAGCCCCTTTGCATGAGGAGGGAAGCCTCAGAGCTTGCCACATCAAAGGCACGCAGCAGAGACCACCTGCCTTCCACGCAGCTCACTTCGGGCTTGCTGGGTAATGTGGCATGCAGTGCACCTGAAACGACAAAAACCACATTTCTTTTTCATTCCCAGCTCCAAACAAATGCTTTCCCATGATGTTTTCCTCCCATAAATCAGCCTTGAGAATAATCCATGAGTACCGACAAACCTTTCTTACCAGTCAGGCTTTGGTTTTTTTAACTGCTTTGTAGTAAAATAAATGGCTGCATTTTCCCACCCCACTGTCCCATTAGTGGATGTAAGGAGCACCGGATGGGAAAACAAATGACAGGCTGTAACCTTGGCTCTGCCCTAATGTACCACGTGACTTTAGGGGTGACATTTAACCTCTTCTAGCCGTGGTTTACCCATGGGAGAAATGGGAACAATAGTACCCATTCTGTCTTACTGGTAATTATAAAGATGAAGTGGAAGCAATCTCAGAGAGGTGCAACGTCATCCAAATGCATGGTGTTATTAATTTTGCTATTTGCACGGCGTGTTTTCTTCCCTTTGGATCTCATGTGGTGGACTATTTTTCATCTGCCACAGAAAGTTTCATCAGAGCTGGTGTCCCTGGAAGCGGAAGTGTAGCTCCCCTTCCTCATCTGACACCATTTGTCATATTTCCTAAAGAAGATCTCTATGCAGATCATGTGCTACTTCGTTGGGGGGCAGCTATCCATCAAAGTGGAACCTTGATCATCTGTCTTTAGACTGGCAGGTGCTGCCAACACAAAGAAGACACTACTCTGAGGGGTAAGAAATGGCAAAAATAGCTCCTCTGAAAGGGACCCACAGCATGCTGTGATGCGTGATGCGTGCATTTGGGGAAGAAGTTCCAAAGAGCACAGGTGTGTTTAAGACTGTTGCCCCCAACATCCCAACCTTGTTCCATGTAGCCCTTGCCCAAATCCAACACCCAAGAAGGAAGGAATGATCGCAGGAGACTCTGGCCCCATTTCCAGATCTCTTAAATGTCAATGCTAATTTCTATTCAGTTCACAGAATTTCTGAAAATCCCAGGTGAGAGGCTACTGTGGCCACTCAGACTTCAAGGAATTAGACATTACTTGCCCAGTGAATGTTTGAGTGTACACTCTAGCCTAGAAGGACAATGGTGAACAAGCCATACAGAACCTTTGTTCAGGGGTCCAGCAGCCCCGAGGGAGGACAAGATGACAGGTTACAGGCAATCACTACATAAAGTGACACGGAGATGTAAGAAGGTTTTAGGAGCATCTGGAGGAAGCAACTAATCTGGACGTGGCGATTCAGGGAAGCTGATGAAATGGTAACCAGGGCTGGTGGCAAGGCTGTTGGGGGGGAGCAGGAGGAGGGTTCAAGGCAAAGAGAGAGAAGGTACAAGGCCCAAAGTGAAGGCAAAGCGGGCTGCATTAGTACGGTGCTTCCCAAACTGGGGTCTGGACCAGCACCATGAGCATCACCTAGGAACTTGTTAGAAATCCAAATTCTTGGGCCTTACAACAAGCCTACACAATCAGAAACCCTGTGAGTGGGGCCCAGAGGTCTGTGTTAATAAGCCCTCGTGTGATCTGATGCACGTCCTCCTCTGGGAACCAGTGTGTTAGAGGAATAGGAAAGCACGTAGCCCGGAGTTTAGCCCAACCGAGCATCTTCCTTTCTAAAAGAAACATCACCGCAATCCTTGCCACTGTGACAGGACTCCTGCTTGCCTCCTGCACCCCCATAGTGTCTCCAGCTGCTGCCCTTCCCTGCCATGGTCAACCACGGTCTTTAATTCTCCACTCTTGACAAGCGCTACTCAATCTTCTGATCTCCACACCCACCACACCCCAAAGAACTACAGGGAGAAATAGACACATCCACAATTATACTCAGAGATTTCATCAGACCTCTCTCAATAATTCAAAGAAGAAGAAGAAAAAAGGAAAACCAATAAGGATATAAAACATTTGAACAATAGTATCACCCAACTTGACTTAATTAGCATTTGTAGACCATTCTACCCCCAAATGGAAAAATGCACATACTTTTCAAGTATGCATGAAACATTTACTAAAATTGATTATATTCTGATTATGAAATAGTGTCAATAGATGCAAAAGGGTTGAAGTAACACAAAGTATTTCTCTGACAACAGTGGGATTAAACTAGAAATCAGTTATAGAAAGATATCTGGGGGCCCCTGGGTGGTTCAGTTGGTTAAGCGTCTGGCTTCAGCTCAGATCATGATCTCACGGTTCATGGGTTCAAGCCCTGAATCAGGTTCTGTGCTGACAGCTAGCTCAGAGCCTGGAACCTGTCTTCAGATTCTGTGTCTCCCTCTCTCTCTGACCCTCCCCTGCTTGCATTGTCTCTCTCTGTCTCTCAAAAATAAATAAATAAATAAATAAAAAGCATACAAAAATTTTAAATAAAAAAAGATATCTGAAAAGCCCCAACTACTTGGAAACTAAATAATACACAACTGCATATCATAGAGTCAAAGAAAAGATCAAAAGGAAAATTAGAAAATACCTTGAGCTGAACGAAAAAGAAAATAGAATATATCAAAATTTGTGGAATGCAGCTAACACTGTATGTATAGGGTTATTTTTAGCATTAGACACCTATAAAAGAAAGAGCTTTGTTTCCACATTAAGAAAAAGAAAGTGAATTAAGCAAAAAATAAGCAAAAGGAATGAAATAACAGAGATTAGAGTGGAAATCAATGAAGTAGGAAACAAGTAATAAAGACAATGAAACTAACATTTAGTTCTTTGAGAACATCAGTAGAATTGATAAACCTTTAGTGAGATTAATAATTAGCGAGAGATATGTGATTTTACCACATATCTGTGATTCTACAGATATCACAAGAATAATAAGAGGATACTATGAACAAATATTTGCTAATAAATATAACATCTTGGATGAACGAACCAATTCCACACAAGATGAAAATTTAAAAGTTCACTCAAGAAGAAATAGGTAGACTGAATAGCCCTATAGCCATAAATACATTGTGTTTTTTTAAATTTTTAATTAATTTTAAATGTTCCCTTAAAAAACAAACAAACAAAAAAACCTCTAGACCCAGGCTTTACTGGTAAATTATAATCAAACATTTAAGGCACAAATGATATCAATTCTACCCAAATGCTTTCAGATAACAGAAAAAGAAGAAGTATTTCCCAAATGGTTCTGGACCAGCATTACTTTGATACCAAAACTAGCCAACAACATCACAGTGAAACTACAGACCACGTTTATGTGGTCATGAAACATACATAAAAATTCTTAACAAAATCTTAGTGTATAGAATTAAACAATGTATCAAAAGAACCACGCATCATAACAAGTGGGGCTTATACCAGGAATGCAAGATTGGTTTAACATTTGAAAAGTGATCAATTTAATTCATATAAACAAACTAAAAACAGCACAACTATATAATCCCCTCAATAGGTTTAAAAAAAAAAAAGCACTTGACAAAATCCAGTATTTATTCCTCATAAAAGATGTCAACAAACTAGGAAGAGAAAGGCATTTATGGAAAACATACAGTTAACATCATACTAAATGGTGACAGACTGATTGATTTACCTCTAACATCTGGACAAAGGCAAAGTTATCTGCCCTCATCACATCTATTCAATACTGGAAGGTCCTAGCCAGTTCAATAATTCAAGAAAAAGATACGAAATATATCCAGATTGAAAATAAATGAGTAGTGGGGCATCTGGGTGGCTTAGGTGATTGAGTCCATCTTCAGCACAGATTATGATCTCATGGTCTGTGGGTTCGAACCCTGCATCAGGCTCTGTGCTAACAGCTCAGAGCCTGGAGCTGCTTTGGATTCTGTGCCTCCCTCTCTCTCTGCCCCTGCTCCCCCCCCCACTCACTCAAAAATAAACAAAAATTAAAAGAAAAGAAATGAGTAGAACTCTCTTTATTCATAGTCAACATGATTGTCTGCATAAGGCATCTACCAAAAGAAAAACCTACAAGAATAAGTGAATATAGTTAGTTTGCAAGAGACAAGGTCAACATAAAAAGTCAATTACATCTTTAATTACTAGAAGCAAACAATTGAAAGTTGAAACAAAAATGCCATTTATGATAGATTGCATCAAAAAGATGAAACAAGGATTAATCTAACAAAAAGACAATCAAGATCTATTTACTGAATCTCTAGTCATTGCTGAGAGAAATTAAAGACATCTTAAATAAATGGAGAGGGATATTTTGTTAAAAGATAAGAAGATCCCAAATTAAAATATAGATTCAGTGTGATATGGCATATACATACAATAAAATATTATGCAGGCTTGGAAGGAAGGAAATCCTGACACTTGTTACAGAACTGGTGAACCTTGAGGACATTTTTGTCAAGTGAAATAAGCCAGTCATTAAAAGACAAATACTGTATGCTTCCACTGGCAGGAGGTCCCTAAAGTGGGAACAGATTTGAAACAGAAAGTGGAATGGTGGTTGCCAGGATCCGGGGGAGGTGGAAAATAGGAAGCTATTTAATAGATACAGCAATTCAGTTTTACAAGACGAGAAAGCTCTGGATGTGTATCGAGATGATATTTGCACAACAACGTGAATGTACTTAATGCCACCAAACAATAAGCTTAAAAATGGTTAAAATGGTAAATTTGATGTTAGGTGCATTTTATCACAACTTAAAAAAATGACGCAAGAAAACTTTTGGAAGTGACATGTATGTCCATTCTCTTGATTATGGTGACAGTTTCATGGGTGTACACAAATGTCATCACATCAAATTGTATACTTTAAACATGTACCGTTTGTTATATGTCAATTACACCTCAATAAAGCTGTTTAGAGAATTGAATAGATAGTATTGAGACTTGGATTCTTGTGAAGTTTGCCTGTATGGTTTTTCAGTGTTTGAAAACATTATCTTAAAGTCCACCTGGAAGAGTGACCAGACAGGCACAGCCCTTCCTATCATGTTACCACCGCCTTGTATTCCGGTTCTCCCCTTTCCCACAAAATGAAGCCCAGCACAACCTATGTATCAAGGAGCATATTAGACACTCATTCATTTGCTTGTCTTTCTCTTACATTTGAGATTTTGCCACAGGCCATGCACCTGCCATATCAGGTGGTAGAAGAGTCCCTAGTTTGAGGCATTTGGGTCCCAGCCTGTGGGGAGACAGTTGAAAAGCCATCATGCTAGGCATACATGAGGAAACAGGGAGAGAACTTCCAGACCGTGTGTGACTGTTTGTGGGGACACTTCAGTTGATTGAGACATGTATATAGGTCAAAAGACAAGAGGTGAGGGAAGGGCTTTCCAGAGACATGGACCAATGCATGCGGGTGTGACAACACAAAGTAGTTTGCAGAGAGGCTCTCTGTTGCTTTCCCAGGGCCGCCGTGACAAAGTGCCACAAACTGACTGGCTCAAACTAGAAATTGAGCCTACAACACTAGCCTCCTAGTTCTGGAAGCCAGAAGTCTGATAGCAAGGAATCAGCAAGGTCCTGTTTCCTCCAAAGTCTCAAGGAGAGGCTCCTTCCTTGCCCATTGTAGCTTCTGGTGGTAGCCAGCAATCCTGGGTGTCTCATGGCTTGTGGCAACGTGGCTCTGGTTTCTGTGTCCATCTTCACATGACCGTCGTCCCTTGGTATGTATCTGTGTCTCCCTGTGGCCTTCTTATAAGGACACCGATCGATCACTGGATTGGGGCCCGCTCTAATCCAGTATGACTTCATCTTAAGTCATTATATGTACAAAGGCATTATTTCCAAATAAGGTCACATCCTGAGGTTTTAGGTAAAATGGATTCTGGAGGGACACTATTCAACCCAGGCCAGGCTCTGTGGAGGATCCATCAGGAAAACGGGAGTGTAACAAGTTACGTATCTGGGATTTAAGTTCAGTGCTAGATCATGCAGATCCCCGAACAAAGTTTGGAATTATTCTAAAGGCAATGGGTTACCTTTTCATGTTTCTGAACCAAGGAGAGAGGGGGTCGGATCAGTGCCTATAGAAAAGGTATCCACATAGGAGATAATTTCAGAGGAAAGGGATCGCACAAACACCCCAAAACTGGGGCTGTTATTATTGTCCTCCATCCATGCAAGGAAGCAAAGCCCACAGGTAGTGGCAGGAGCGTGGCTGGGTTATGAGGAAAGGTGCCAGTTGAATTACTGGTTGGATGGGGGAGAATAAAGGGGAAAAAACTGAGAGCAAACCCTGAGTTTCCAGCCTGCAAAGAAGGAAATTTTTATTGGAAGAAATTATAGAACCTGACTGAAGAAATAGTGATGACATCGACAACTGAGATGACAGACAGAAGGAGCAGCTAGAGGTTTTAGGGGCTATAGGCGCAGTGGCGGTAATCCAGTTTGGATGCAAAAATTGAATCCAACCATGAGTCTTGTGGGACAATTTTAGATAAACAATTTTGGAAAGGTTGGGGACAATGGTACTCCTGAATGCCAGCCATTCTGTGGCTTTTCTGTGGCACTAAGCTGGGATTCCCTCAAGCACCTGGAAACAGAGGGCTGCAGCTCAAAAGAGACGTTGACACTGAAAATGCCTATTGGAGAACTGGTTCTGTAACAGAACTAACTCGGTTCACTTGGGCGAGGGCTTGGCTGCTTTTGCTGAATGGAGGAAGGAAGCTGCTTCTTCCAAAGGTTTCTCTTTCCCTCAAATGTTGTTGGTTTGAGCGAAGTTATTCCTGAACCAGTCAGTAGCAAGGGGGATGAAATTAGCAT